>LTAE01006245.1:3333-25936 GCA_001647135.1 Pontederia paniculata
ATAATAATAATAATAATAATAATAATAATAATAATAATAATAATAATAATAATAATAATAATAATAATAATAATAATAATAATAATAATAATAAACCATTATGGCTGTGCTTATAGTCACATCGTAACAAAGCACTTTATTACCAAACAAACTTTCCTTCCTCTTTATCAAAAGGTTACATTACTCTCTCGATGAAGATTGAAAATAAGCTTTAGAGATGTCTCCAATCGTCCAACTTTTACAATATTATTTTATTTCAGCTAATTACTTAACTTGTCCAATTTTTGCAGTCACTCATCATTTCTAAAAAAGTTAATGTTTAAGTCATTTAATAAATAAATACATTATTTTGAAATTATATGCCATCTTGAGAAAATATATTTGGCATCTTAAAATTAATCATGTTACCCCACTAAAAACTGAAAATGGTCTTATACCACGGTCTCCAGTTAATACGTATATATGACACTGACGTAATAGAATCACATCAATCAACATTAATATTTTATTGGTCGACCGAACTTATTTTTTCAAAATTTTAGTTTAGTATTGAATAATGATTTACCCCAAAAAATTGGTGGATCGCGTACCATACTTCAAACTCAGGCTTTCTGTAAAGAGCCCGGAACTATGTGTAAAAAATTGAGTACAACTGACTGTTAATTTTAAGATATTTGAAAAAAAATAAACTATAAAACATTTACATATTTTTTTAGAAAAGTAATACAATAGTAAACTTGTTATAGGATCCTAAATCTCACCCTTATCTTTCAAAAATATTATATTGATATAAAAAGTGTTTTTACCATTTTGTCAAGTATATTTTTTCCCTATTTTAATTAAAATAAAAATGAATATGTCATGTACTATTTTGTTAATATCGTATAAAAAAATCTGATTTTAACTGATCATGTGATGGATAAAATATAATTGATGCAATATTAATGAAATGATGCTTACTATATTTATTAATCTTGTTAATCAATCTTTGTCTTTCAAAAATTTATAATGATATAAAAAGTATTCACTTAAAATTTTAATTAATATTTGTCATGATGCTTAATGTTTGTCACATAAAATATTTCAATGATAATATCAATGCATTTATTGGAATCCATATCAAAATATTCACAAAAGATATGTTAACATATAAATTGGAAATTTCTTTATTTTAAAGTAATAATTTTAAAGTTAAATTAGTGAACGTATTAGTCATTTACATGTAGAGGTCACTTATGAACTACATTATTTATACAAATGACTTACTAAATAGTATTATCATTATTAGCTAGAACTCATCAAGTATTTTTCATGAGCCAAGTTAAACAATAATAAGAACGACATCAATTTGGATTCATCCACCAACTAATTAAATGACCGACATTTATAAACAAATCGTCCCCCTTCCCCCACTGCATATTACAAATACCAAAATCAAAATGCACATACGGATCGTATAGTCATTTACAAATCATCATTCTGCGTGCGTGTGTTGCAGAGCTGAAACAGATTTAACTTTCAGGTAGAGAAGTAGGTGTGCAAGCAAAGAAAAACACTGTGCACTCGACACTTGTGGTCCATTCTGGCAGTCCAATCTACAGCAATCTGCGTGCCCCCACCACCTTAACTTGCCTAGAAAATGGTGGACCTGATGCCTCTCCAAGTAGGCGAGAGAGAGAGAGAGAGAGAGAGAGGACTAGTAGATACTATGCTCAAATCCATCAGGAATCGTGTGATATGATGTGGCCCTGATCACCTCCGTTTGCTGGCTGGAATCTTCATCCATGCAGGAAGACGACACGGCGAGGCGTGTTCCCTTCTGCTGCCTGCGCAAAGATGGAGAGAGAGACCTAATCGATCAGAGAGGAGAGAAGAGAGAGAGAGAGAGAGAGAGATCTCTCTCTCTCTCTCTCTCTCTCTCTCGCTTTCCTTGTTTCTTCAGTTGGAGAGATACCTAGTGGCTTCTTTTGCTGCCCCTTTTGTCTCCTAGATAGTAGTAAACGCAACTTAACTGCAGGACCATTGGGCAGTGGCTGCAGCTGAATGGAAGTATGTGGGTGTGCCTAGTCGCTATTGCTAGGAGCTGAGCCGTGGTCCGGGCCACACTACTTTGGAGCCTACAAGTCTGAAATCCCATGATCGAGTCATCAAATATGGAGACGTGATGATACGGACGATGGTCTGCCAGTTATCAGGGTTTATTATTAGAAGAGAAAAAAAGAAGGAAAAAGAAACGAGGCCCTGCGTTTTGATCAAATGCATCATTGTATTGTAGTGCACATTTGGATGTGTGGAGTTTATTTATGATGTAAGATTCAATATTCGTCTTGGTTTGAGATAATTTCGTAGATGTCAATGATGAAGGAATGGACGTCCTTTACAGCTCGGCAGCATCGTGCTACTGGCAGTAGGTCTTAATATATATGCTTAAAACTTTTGCACCAACTGTTGAGTCGAGTAGGAAATTAATCCGAGTTCCTTTTTTTCTTTTCAACCTTAATCTCATTTTATTTGCAGAAATTAGACTTAATTTTCAATATAGATAAGAAAGACATTATGCATTCCAAGTTCTCTGTGTTTTCATTTTTTTTCTGTAAATGTGTATGCCTTCTTTTACTTCCTCAACTGCATGCTCAAGAGTGGCAAAATGTGAATGCCTTTGTTCTAGCTTGACATTTGGGAAGAAGTGGTTAATGTTTATCTTATATGATGATGCACCAAGGAGCATGATTGTCACAACTTTTGAGCTTTATCTTTCCTTGTAAAGTTCCTAAAAATGTCTCTTTTTTCCTCTTTTTTCCCCTTTTTTCCTTTTTTTCCCTCGAGTCGACCAGCCATCATGGTGAAGAAAAAATGTGAATGCCGGAGGTGGACTCTTGCATGACTATAGTAATAAATAGCAGGACAAGGCAGGGGTGGGGATAAAAAGGGAGTCAAGGAATCTAAAGCTTTTGGCGAGGGGGCAGGGACCATGGATCCTTTCATGTCCATGAGGTACCCATGCCCTAAGAGAGAGCCCCCCTACTAGTGCCAACGTGGTCCTCTCGATGCCCAAGAGAACGACCCACCTCTGAATCACTGGGGATGGACTCTGCTCAAATTTTCTTTTGCTGTAAATTACAACTAGTACAATACCAAGTAGAAGAACAGGGCAGGTGCCAAACGACCAATAATGTGAAGTGGGTAGTAGTAACTACCAACTAATATTCCTGGCATCTAGATTAAGGACAGGAACATGTGTATTGGTGACTTTGTAGTTGAGAAATCAGAGACTTCCAAATCCTTCAGGCCCACAATTCCTGTTTTTATCTTCTCATGCATTGGACCAGTACAGGTCTAAATAGGAAAACTAACACCACAATTCAGAAATCATACCCAACTCCAATTCTCACATTTTTTATTCAACAAAAAAAAGCAAGACATAAAGATATCTTTTTGCTCTTGCCATAAATAACTTTGATAAATTAAACCCAGAACATTTACGACACTATGTTCACATATTGGCTTGCAGAAATTTTATCTGTTAACTTGAAAACCTACTATAAGAAAATACTTTGAATATTTTACAAGTTGTTCATATTCTCAGCTGCAAAATTGGAAACTTGTAAAAATCTGATCTTTGTTAGCTTGAGAAAACTACTATTCATGGATGTTAATACTTATAGGAGGACTTGCTACACCTCAACAAGCAGCTGTAGAAGTGCAAATTGCAAAATTTGGACCCTCAGATAACTATACCAAATAGTTCACCAAACATACAGCACTCTGAAACATTAGGAAAACTTGGATCCTTCTGCATACAACCAGCTATGCCCAGATGGTTTCACCAGCTCTCCTCCTTCCATCATCATTCTCACCTTCTCTGCATCTTCCAACCTCCCTGCTCTGACGTATATGTTCGCCATTGTCACGTAATTACCAGAGTTCTCCGGTTCCAATCCAACCAGTTGCTCGAAGGCCACACGCCCGAATTCCACATTTTGGTGCGTCAGACTCGCAGCCAACAGCGTGCCCCACACCCGTGCTCCTGGCCTGCTCGGCATCCTCCGGATGAAGGTGACTGCTTCCTCAAACCTCCCGGCACGAGAAAGCAAATCGACCAAGCACGCACACTGCTCTGTTCCAGGAGCTAAGTCGAAGTCCTGGGACACGCCCTCGAAGAACCGAAGGGCTTCGTCCACGAGCCCGCAGCGGGCGCACGCCGTCAGGACGTTGGTGAGCGTCACGGAGTCAGGCGCGACGCCACTCTCCAGCATCAAGCGTGCGAGTGCGAGGGCCTCGCTCCCCAGCCCGTGCGTCCCGTACGCCCCGATAATAGCGTTCCACGTCACCACGTCGCGCGCGCCCGCGCCGTCGAACACCCTGCGGGCGCCGTCGACGCGACCGGAACGCGCGTACATCGCAATCAGCGCGTTGCAGCACGCGAGATTTGTAGCTAGGACGCAGCGCCGGATGGCGTGGGCGTGGGTTTCCTTCCCGTGCCGCAGGCCACACAGAGGGAGCACCGTCGACACCGTGGTCGGATCGCATCTGACGCCTCGCAAGATCATGTCGGTGAAGTGCTCCAGCGCCGCGTTGTGCATTCCCGAGCAAGAGAAACCACGTATCGCAGCGTTCCACGTTACCACGTCCGTCAGATCCATAAGAGAGAACACCGATCGTGCGGCCGAGATCTTCCCGCAGCCCGCGTACATCGTCATCAGAGCTGCCCCTGCGGCGCAGTAAAAAGTATGGCCGGAGGGCGTGCACTTGAGCCCATAGCCATGGGCCGCACGGCCCGTAGCCAAAGCGGCCACGTGGCGGCAGGAGGATATGACGCAGGACAAGGTCTCGTGGTCCGGCGGAACTGTCCCGCCGCTCATCATGCGGCTAAAGACCTCCAGCGCGGCGTCGTGATTCCCGCTACGCGAGTAGCCTGAGATCACGGTGGTCCACGATACGACGTTGGGGCGTAACTTACCGCTCACTAAGATATCGCGTGCCTCGTCGCAGCGGCCCGAGCGGCAGAAGCCGTCCATGATGCTGTTCCACGTTACGAGGTCGGGCTCGCAACCGTCCGATCTCATCGCGCGGAGGAGATCGAGCGCCGGCTCGACGCAGCACGCGAATGCGTAGGCGGCAATGATCGAGTTCCACGAGAGCCGGTCCCGGAGATCGCCGGATAGGAGGTCGAAGATGCGTCGCGCGGCGCCGACGTCGCCAGCCTTGGAGTAGGCGTCGATCAGCGCGTTGGCTACTGGGAGAGCTCCGTCGGCGGCGAACTTGACGGATTCGGCTTGTAGGGCCGCGGTGGCGAAGGCGGAGGCGAGGGCGGCCGAGGAGCGGATGACGACAGGGAGGACGTAGGAGTCGGGAGCGACGGAGGCGGAGCGCATGGCAGAGTAGGCGGCGACGCACCGGCGGTGGAGAGCCGATCGAGAGAGGAGGGCAAGAATGGGAGTCCATGCGAAGATGGAGGGCGGAGAAGGGAGGGAGGAGAAGAGGCGACGGGCGGAATGGAGGTCGCCGCCGTCGGCATAGAGCTGGAGGAGCTTGGTCGCGACGGAGGGGTTCCCAGAAAGGCCCGCGGCCGTGAGGTGTTGATGGAGCTGCGACACGTGGGGGAGAGATCGGGCGGTGGAGACGGCTTCGATGAGCGATTGGAGTGCGTCGGAGGAGAGTGCCGGCGTTCGCCATCGCATTTGGGGGGGCGATCTGAAGCGGCGTGATTAGGGCTTTTCTTCTTTTGTCGATTTGGGCAACAAAATGAGTGACGCATAGCTGGGCCAAATGCATGTTGGTCCCATCCACTCCGTTATAGTTTCGTGGGACTCATTACAGCCCAGTCCATTATGCTGTGACCAAAAAGTTCTTTTTTCTTTTGCAATATCCAAAAAAACTGTTTACCTTCCATTAAACCTTAAGATAAATAATTTTTAATTAATGGAAAAAAATCTTAAGATAAATAATTCAACAAAATGGGGATGATGGATTAAATTATATCATATATTGTTTGAATAAAAAAATTAAATCACGGGATTCAAAAGATTAATTGATGTAAAAGTTTACTTTACTCATATATTTAATTTAAGATTAGAAAATAGAAATAATGGTAAAATGTGTATAAAAAATTATAACCCATCAAATACTATCAAATTGGTATAAATTATTTGATGGGGTTCAAGCCATCCATTTTATTCTACTTTTTTTTTTCTTGAAAAAAATGTATTTAACCATAGTGTTTGCCATATGAGTCCACCTACCCTAACTTAATCAATGTCACCCCATTAAATCCATAATCCAAACAATACCCTTACAGTATGTCATATGTGTCGAATAAAATCGGTGAATCATATGAAGATTGAAATAGTTATGATCTCTACATTATAATTAACCTTGTTGTACCCAAACATTAATCGACTTCGGGATGGAGACGATGATTGCGGCTGCCATCAACAACCTAAAGATCGAACATGGGTTGTATCTTAAATCGACACAGACTTTGAGTTGCATCCCTCGACAACATCAGAGATGAAAAATGAATGGCATCACACATTGATGTGGACCTCGTTTCCTGGTTCGAACCAATACAAAATACTAACCCTAAACACATGCCATGCCATAAAAATAGATCATTTCATCCCTGACACAAAGTCGTGTTAATTGTTATAAAATTGTTAGAAGTGTTGTGAAGTGTTCCACCTAGGAAACGTACCGTGTGACCTTTTGCCACAGGTCGTAGTCCCCTAATGAAAAATGGTGTACGCAAAATCCTATTCTTCGAAATGTGTCATATCAACTCCAACGTGAACCATATTCCTCGAGTTGAAGAGAGTAATGCGTCGTATCAACTCCATGTGAACCATATTCCCCGAGTTGAAGAGAGTATGGTATCAACCTAACCCTAACCCTAGACACGAATCGTGTCACCTCCGACGTGTGGTGTGACGCCTGATCGATACTGACACGGGCCATACTCACTTGGATGACACACGACCCATGTCACATCAAGGCCAGGCACATTGACAATGAATACTATTAAATTACTGTCAAACCTCCTAACATGGATCGTGTTGTCTCCAACACAAATCATGTTAAATGCATTTAATGGACTAGAATCAGGTTAATAAGATATGGGACATTTTCATGTTGGATCCGTATCGTGTCCTACATATATGGACTCCAACGTGATATGCAACACAAACTTTGTCAAATCTTGACGTGGGTCATTTGATGGACAACAATTGAATGATTATGTATTGTTATATGTATTATTTGACCCTAGTGATTGATTGATTGACTGATTTCTTAAATATTGTATTAATTTATTGCTCCTTAAAGATAACCTAGGCATGAATATCTATTCAACTAATAATAGGATTAAAAATTATCAAATTTTATCTCGACTACGGATTGCAGGACTTGTCTTGACTGCATCTTAGAAATGAGATGATTAAGTTCCTTTTGGGACTGCTGAGACTATTAATGAATGCTTCATGACCTAGCTAGTCATCTTGCGGCAAGACAATTTGAATCTTCTATGCTCTGGTAAAAGCTCATTATTGATTATAATGATTAACAACTTAGGACATGATATATAAAAATAAATAAAATGATCCTGAGTAAGTATTAATCGGGCATGACCATATTGAATATTAAAGCTATTGTGTATCATAATGGTGCGATTGATGTTCTTGTCATTGACGGGTCAATGACCAAAAAAAAAAAGATAATAAATGAATTGGACTTGGACATGCTGACCACTATTCATCATCTCGGTGCAACTAATATTCTTGCTGAGAAGAAAGACACCTGAATGAAAAGTATGAAATAATAAGGAGCATGATATTTCTGTTATGACTGGACTATGTTCACTGGAAAAGAGAGGTTACAAGGAAAAAAAAAAGAGAAAGTAAAATTAATTTGTAGACCGATTTATTGAAGTAGTATATTTTTCTTATATAGTCTTCATATATGTTTTACCATATTGCTTATTTTCTTTCATATTGAGCTTCATCATTCACGAGAGAATAATCTCTAATACATTTTGATTATGCATGAATAACATATGGTGATGACACAATGGTAGTGTGATGATATTCATGATAAGGTGACTTGCACATGAAATAGGTCCTGTATAATTTAGGTATTAACTTTCACGATGATCTAATCATTATATTGACCAGTCAATTAGTCAAAAGTCAAATAAAAAATATAAGTTCGTAGCATTTTGAGAAGGACTTTTTATCACGTGGCGGGATGAGTTTATGGGTTGTTACACCTTCTCTTCTTGACCGCTAGGTATATTTTAACCAATGGACGAAAAATCTATCCCTATTCGAGCCATAGTAAAAGAATTTAACTGTTCAAAAATTTCACGAACATTAAACCCTTTAGAAAAGAACTATTATGCTATTTATTTCTATGGTGAAAAAAATCAACCAATTATACCATCCCAATATTATCATTCATTCGTAATTAATTTAAATGGATCAGTCCATGACCTTTGGATGCCGAAGGCATCCTTGGGGTGATCTCGTAGTTCCTATGGGGGTGGAAATGATGGGGTCAGTCCATGGATCTTCCTTTCTTTTGCTAAATTTAGCTCAAAGAATTGAAGGGAGATAGTGCATCAAGATATTCACAAAGGGCCAACTTGATTCTCATTCCCAGGAATTTAGATGAGGGAACCATAGGAGAGTCGTCGACTCCAACTATTGTCCATGTACGATCCATACTAGATCTATCTCAGTAGAGTCTTTCCGTGGCATGTTTTGGTCCTCTTCTCCATTATTAGAAAAAGTGGGCCCGGTTCAGATTGAAGTACTTAAAAGGTGTCATTTGTTAAGGCTCTATCCGATACCTTTAGTAAATAATAAGCCAATAATGATTTAACTAATCAATAATAAATTAATGCATTTATAGATTTATTAATAAACAAGTGTTTATAGGTTTATTGATTGAATTAGTTCATTTGTAAAGAATAAGGTAAATGGACATAGAATAATACATTATTCAATTTATAATATTATATACATTGGAAAACTTTTTATCATAATATCTAAGTAATTTTCTTAATTTATTTTTGTTACATTGAAGATTAAATTCTCATAAAAAATATATAATTCTAATTTTGTTATATTAGAGGGATTTATATTCATTATGTCCATTTTACATATAAAAAATATGCATATAACTATGAATAACTGTCCAAAAAATAAATACTTAACAAAAATAGTATATTCAATCTTGCAATTAATAATTTTTATACTAAAATAAATAAATATTTTATGACAATAAAGATATAAGCTCATTTATAATAAAATTCGTATAGTACATGTTGTAAAAAAATGAAAATAAATTTGGAATAAAAATTCAACCTCAAATTAAACGGTTGAAAGTACATAATTGATCATTAAATATTATTTCTAAAATTATTTTTATCAAACAATTTATTTAACAACTTGATAAAAAACTCTACCACAAATGCTAATAGGTATTTGGTAAACTCTAATAAAAAATCTTTATTTTTTTTCCAATACAAGAAGTTAGATCTGTTGGAGATAGCAGATGGAGATTGATCATCCAACCCTTATTGTTGCGGATCCAACTATGTAATTTTTCTGTATGAATCTTAATATTTCTCTTCCTGTTCTAGGGTTATATATATAATTTCTCTATTATGTGGAGCGATTTTCTTGACTCCATCATATATATATATATATACATACATAAAATCATATATATATATATATATATATATATATATATATATATGATTTTAAGAGCGATTATATATTGAGTGATTTTTGATACAAAATAGTAAAACTCTTTGCAACGATCGTGAACGTAGAATATTTTATTTTCGAACCATGTAAATTTTGTGTGTGCTTTTCTGTGTAAATTTTAATATTTCTCTTTCTTTTCTTCGTTATTTTTCCAACAAGATCTATAGAATCAAATCTTAAATTTCTTTAGGTTGAACCTTTTTAAACTATCTCAGATATGTTCACCATTTAATCATGAATCTCAAACTTTTTAATCAATTCTTTTTGCTGATTATGATTTCTTAAACTTTATGGGGGCGTTTGGATTGAGAATATAAGAGAGAATATTGAGTTATTATCAAACTTTTGCCAAGCACCTCATGAATTAGTATTAAGTTGGTCAACTTTTTAATTTTATAAAATCATGTAAAAAATCATGAAACCATCCTACATAATTCAAAAAGTTAAATTAAATTTATTCCTAAGGACCCTAGAAATTCACACATTTTATGTTCTTTTAAACTTTATTTTTTTGAAAAAAATCATAAATATAATGACTCTTAGCATAATGACTATTAATTAATTATGTTTAATTGAATATTTTTAAGCCTATAAAGTTATAATTAACAATTATATATTCATTATAAAAAAATATATATATTAGCTAATATAATTAAGATCATTTGTATTCCTAAATATTTTATTTCCTCACTCTAATCCAAATGTCTCGTGAATGATAATAATCTAACTTTTAAAATATATTCACATATCATTTCATCGTAGATTATTCTTGTACATATTTTTTTAATTTTAATCTCAATTCAAATGGCACCTATAAGAAACTTAACCCCCTAATGATTAATTATCGAAAAAAACGTAGGGCATGTTTGGTGTTCATGACCCAACACCAAACCTCAACTTGGCAACCACCGTTTAGACCTCTCACATTTCGTGTCCACCGTTGCAACCTGAAGAAACCCCCCAAAAAAAGAGATTTTTTTTTAAAAGAAAAGACACCTTTTTTTTTTCTCTGTTCTCGTGTTCCTCTCGATCTCTCTCCTGTTCGCGAGCGAAGAAGGCGATGGACTCGACGCCCGTGAACTGGGAAGCGCTCGACGACCTCGTCATCGATTTCGCCAAGTCCGAGCGCCTCCTCGAGGACTCGCCTCCTTCCTCCCCTCGGATCTCCCCTTCGCCCGCGTCGTCATCTCTCTTCGCATCCTCTTCCTTGTACAGATCGCGCCTGCTCATCCGCCAGGTCCGACGGGCCATAGAGGCTGGAGACATCGATGCCGCCATCGACCGGCTCCGTGTCTACGCCCCCGCGGTTCTCGACGATCACCGGATCCTCTTCCAGCTGCACAAGCAGGTGAATTTGGGTGCATATATTGTTGTTGTTACGACAACTGTTTCGTTATTGATTTCCCTCCTGTTTTCTGGGATTCGAATGATTGGTGAATTTGTCGTAAAAATCGTGTTTTTATAGAAATTTATTGAGCAATTGCGAAAGGGAACCGATGAAGATCGTGAGTCAGCAATCACTTGCCTACGCGTGGCGCTGGCTCCTTGCGCCTTGGATGCATATCCGGTAAGTTCCCCAGTAAGCGTTATGATGGGTTGCTTAGGGTTTGAATCCATCTCTCATTATGTTTTTACAATGTTTACTTGCTCTGAAGGAAGCCTACCAGGAGTTCAAGCATGTACTCTTGGCGTTGGTCTTTGATGATAAGGATCAAAGCTCTCCCGTGGTGAACGAGGTAACGAAACTTGAGTGATCTACAAGTTTAGCGTCATATAAGTTGATGCCTGCTCTCCATTTATCACAGGGATTAGGCCTCAGTCATTTGAGTTGTCTGTAGTGTGAAAATAGTCTCTTATTTTCCTTCCGTGGGAAAATGGAACCAAAGGCTCAGATACAGTTATAAAATAGTCTTTCTCTACTTATGAGGAATATTCATCTTGTTCACTTATGATGAAGACAGACTACAGAAGCAACACCATATGGAGAAATTTTTTGTGGTGGTGATCTTTAGTTTCTTATTACTAATGTTTTGCAGTTTGTAAAATCCAATATCTTTTTCGAAGATGCAAAGGTTCAATGAACCTTGTGTTCTGCTAATATATAATTTAGTGCAACATTCATGGGCTTCTGTTTGTTTAGTTATTCTGCTCGGCCTTGATATTTGTGGCTGGATGACAGTGACAGGGCCATGTAACTCATTCTAAATCTTCTTTTTTTTTTAAAAAGGAAAGATTATCTATTGATTAGTAAACCATTTGAGTCTGATGATAAAATATCAAAAAGATCAGCAGGAATATCATTCTCCCAAAAAAGATCGCCAATGGTATTTCTACCATAATTGGTCAAAAAATCGGCAGCCCTATTGGCTTGCCTATAAATATGCTTACAAGTTATAATTTCAAAAGCTTCCGTTATTAAGAAAGCGTCCAGAATAATGTTCCTTAAGCGCCAGGGAGGTTTCTTTGCCTTGGATAGATGCAGATCAGGTTTTCCGAATCTGATTCGGAAATGATGTTCCGGATCTGAAGCTGCTTGCATTTGAGCAGGCCGCAACGAAAAGCCCACGCTTCTGCTTCAAGGACTGATCCCAAGGGTTTCAATAAGGCACCTGCGAAAACAAGAAAACCATCAGCAGATCTAATTAAATAGCCTGCTCCCCCTGCCTCCTCAGGTCTATGAAGGATCCATCCATGTTCAGTTTGAACCACGTTGGAGGCAGGGGCTCTCACTGGAACCTTATGGGATCCGTGGGGTGTGTCCCTCTGAATCGTGGATCTTAGAGAATTCAGAATAGTTAGCCATAATCCTAGCCCAAACCATAGCCAAGGTTGCCTGTTTAGAATGAAAATAAACATCGTTCCGCATCGTCCATATAGCCCATAAGGTGAAAGCAAAAATAGATAGGAAACTAGCTCTGGAGGTCTGATCAAGCCCACTGCCCTCAAGTATCCAGTTACCCTGAAGTGTTATTTCTAAATCTTGACATCTGATGCATAAATTAGCGATGCGGGCATCTGATGCATTAAATAAAGAGCCTGCACTCCGAAGTGTTATTTCTACCTCAGTAATGGATAATCATTATTTCCATCCTAACCTTGAAACTAATTCTAAGTTTTTTGACTGAATTTTCAAAAGACACGCTCCATGATTGCTTCATGAAACTAATCCTAATTTTTAACATTTTAACAATAGTCTATGTAGTCTTCCATTGAATCTACTTTGGAACTTTACTTTTCATGTTAATAATTGCATTTTTATCCTTGTCAGTGGTCTGAGAAGAGGAGATTCGAACTTGCTGGGTTATTATCTACCATATTAACAGCTCAATTACAGGCGTATGATCCTATTTTCTCAATGACCTTGAAATACCTAATAAGGTATACCTGTTCGGTTTACGTTGTTAAAGCTTTTTGTACATGTGAAAATTCTTTGTGCTATAGGAGTTAATACTAAATGTTCTGCATCCCTCTATGCAGTATTTATAAAGTATATTGCTGTCGTCAAGGTGTGACATCCCCCATATCAGATTTAGTCGGGAGGTTGCTGTTTGAGGACAGAGATCCTCCTGCAACCCCACAAGAGAGCCTATATGAGGCCCCACCTTTTGATGAAGTGAGTTTTTGTTAATGCATATGCATTTTCTCGGTGCTGTTATTTTAGAGGAGCTTCATCTTGAGGTCAAAGTTTTCAGGTTGATGTTCAAGCTCTCGCACATGCTGTCGAGCTGACCAGACAAAGTGCAGTTGATAGCTTGAGATGTGCTAAAGGTGATTTACTTCAGGCATTTCAGGTACACAGTCGAGAATCCTTTTATCTGTCTCCCAAGTTTATATTTATCAAATATGATTCCTGAGCAGGCTTTTTAGTTTTTATCCAAGATCAGGGAGGTTCTGTTCTTACTGATTCAAATCTCTTGCGATGTTCCTCACTACAGTATCAAGCTTGTTTTTTTGAGGGTATCTAGCCTGTTTTATTTTTTTTCTGAAGTGCAGTATCAAACTTGTTAGAGTTCACATCTCATATTGTGATAACTTCGATGCCAAAACTGATGGCATTCTCAAACTTGTTACCAAGTTCACATTTCATATTAAAATAACTTTAATGTCAAGGCTGATAATGTTGAAATTTTAGTGGCTATGAAACTATGGTCAACTAGAATGCAGGTTGATATTGCTTTAGAATTTCCATTATACATAAATCCTTGATGTATGCATTCACGAGCCAAAGCCAAAGTACATAATCTAAAAATAAATGTAGTGTTTTCTTTAGGAGTCAAAAATTATTTTATATATTCTGCATGTCATCTTTTTTAACTCAAAATAAATGTAGTGTTGCTGCATAATTAAGATTTTATTGGCTGAAGCCAATTTGGTTTTCAACTGAAGGCAGTGATGGAGCCAGATGGCACCAGGGGATCAGTAATATGAAGGCAACCACTATTCGAAGAAAAGAAATCAAGAGCGAATTCACTAAAAAGAACTTTAAAAGTTCAGAAACAGTTTCGGTCCACCCTTTCGGATAAGCGAATTGATGATCTTCTGTTACTTCTAGATAGATTAAGGGGACTTGATCTTGAGCAGATGTGAAAGGATGGTGGTGTTGGTCCTATGGAACAATTTAGTACCTGCTGTGTTTAATCTCTCTGTGGACAACCGACCAGCTTGTGGAGGTGGAATTAAGTGGAGACTCTCAGATGATTTGACGACTTAAGGATTCCATTGAGGATAAAGGTTTTGCCTGGCTCCTCAGGCACAAAAGACTGGTTACTATACCAAATCGTGTGAACTGGGCTCCTGGAGCTGGTATCTCTTATGCTGTTTTTGAGGATGGAGTTGAGGACACAAATAACTTATTCATTAATTTTGTGGTAGCTTAAGAGTTGTGGTCAGCTTTGCCAAATTATGTTCTGGATGTGAGATCAGAGACATGGTTTTGGAGATCCTTTCGAGGAGCTGATCTTCCATTGGGGGTCTATACATATGTTTCATCCAACCGGAGTGCAGCCTCAATTGGCATCATGTGGGCTGGCAACAGAGGAATGCAAGCATCTTTCGTAATGATAGGATATATATCCAGAAAAATGCTTGTGCATATGGCTAGAGGATTGTTGATAGAATGGGGGACAAGAGGAGGAGGAGGGTGATGGTGGTGAGGGTGATTTCTTTGCATTATATTATATACTTGTACATTTTGATCTGTAAAACTTCATTATATTAGTAAAATGGATGACTAACAGCCAGCCATCCTTTTTCCTCTAAGAAAAAGTTCAGAAACAGACATAACAACTCCTACCAAGTAATATGGGAAATTTCATTAAAAACAAAAATATTGGAAATTACCTGTTTGATAAGCTTTGATTACACAGTTGTATATACTTGCACATTCTGATATGTACAGCTTCATCATGTTAATAAAATGGATGACTGACAAAAGGCCAGCCATCCTTCTTCCTCCAGGAAAATGTTCAGAAACAGACATAAGAACTCCACCAAGTAACATGTAACATTTCATAATAAAAAAAACATTGGAAATTACCTGTTTGATAAGCATTTGATTACACAGTTGAAGAGGTTGATATTAGCTAGTGACCATTTGACTGCATCACACTGGTAATGGAAATTAGGTGGCACATTGAATTGCAATTTGTTGTTAGGATCCCTGTTTTTACTTTGTTTCATAAGTTGCAGTGTATTCTTTTGACTTCTGTAATTAACTACTGCTGATTTACAAGACAACACTAGACATGCGGGACATCCATAGATGATTGACTTCATAATTGAAAAGATTGAAGGATAAAAATCTGGCTTTCCTGCACTTTTTTTTTGAAATTTGAACTCTTATGGTATACAAGAGTAGACAACTATTTGTATGGAAATCAACTCCTCTGTCTATGATCAAATAGCAAGACCATGTTTTTCGTTGCTTGATTAATTTGCCACTCAGTAATCTTTGTTGAGTCTCATTACATCTGTTGTCTCTGTTTTGTTTGTGCCTGTGCACCATGTTTTTCTATGTCTCATGCCAACTTTTCTGCATGTCAGCTTCTTTTCTAAATTATAATTACAAATATAATTACAAATAGTAATATTCTTTTCTAAGTTATAATTACAATTATAACTTTTGTTAGTTCGAAAATGTGATTGATTGCTCAACATGTCCATTGAAGGTTCCATATATCATATTTCATCCATATTGTAGACAATGCAAGTGATATGTGCTTCAGATACTGAGACCAATAGATAGTTTCAACCTTCTAAAAAAAGTTGATTTCAAGAATTTTGTATTTTGGAATGAAGGGGCAAAACCTGTAGCTATAATAACAGCCTCTCCGTATATAGCGTTAGAGTGACAATTTTGTTTCCCCACCTTGGTTTTTCCTCTATCTCTATCTTCACTCTTCTTTTCTTGCTTGTCAACAAGCCTTTCACTCTTTAGAATGTAAATAATTTTTGAACCTCTAATTTTGCTCGATAGTAAATCAGGACTAGCTAGCTTGTATATTTTTAATATCCTGTAGTTTAGGAGATATATAATAAAGAATGCATGCTGACTTTATGTCAGGGATGAGTTTTTTCCCCATGCATTATTCTTGAGGTATGTATGTTTACTTGCTTCACTCCTGTTGATGTTACACGATTTGAGTTTATAAGTGATGGGGTTCCGATATATGCTTCTTGTTATGTATTTTCTGTTTTGGAATTGCTGTAGAAGGAGTTGCATGATTTTTTTTTGTTTGGAAATTCTTACAGAATGAACTGTGCCGCATGAAGCTCGATATGTCAATGCTCGACAAACTTGTACACGAGTATTGTGTATACAGGGGGATTGTTGATGCCCTTCCAAACTCTTCACCAGGTATATATAAAAATCAGAAGGTTACGTGAACCCTTTGTTTAAATTGCTTGTTCCTATCCACTTAACATATGTTAACCCAATTGCAGACCTTGCACGTGATTCACCCATGGATTGTTCTTCTCTCAATCTGGAATCTTCAAGTAGTAGAATCTCTGATAGTGAAGTTTCTTTGAACAATAGTGATACAGGTGTTTCTGAACCTTATCCTGAGACCGGGAGCATGCAAGAAATCATCAATGAAAGTAGGCTTGTATGTGAAATGAATAATATTCATGACGAAGATTGCAGTACCAGTGATTTCAGGCATCAGGAGAACAGTTGCAGAAGGTTGAGGAGAAATAGGAATTATTCTACTGGTCAGGGGAGGCAAAAGAGATGGAGAGGACGTGCTCGAACCCTAGAATATAACTCTCATGCTCTCACGGAGATGCCTAAACAAGAGGTCTTGTCTCACACAATTGACAACACCAAAGATGCAATAGTTGAAGAGCTAGTAAGGGTTCATGTTCCAGGAAGCCGTTTGTATCTGCGGACTGAGATAATTGGTAATGTACTTTCTCATTTTATGACTAAAAATATTTTTTTTCCTCAGAAATTAGAAAGCACTGAGGACCAGAAGTATGAGATCATTTTGGAGTTAAGGGACTTAGCTTATAAGGGGATGGTTTCAAAGGTTGTTGACGAAATAAACGCCTTAGATCCTGACTTTTTCTCCCAAAATCCTGGTCTCCTGTTTCAGCTGAAACAGGTAATCTAGTTTCCTTAACAATCATATTTTTTCACGTTCAGTTCTGAAGACCATGATCTCTTCCCCTTGCTTTTTGTTAGGTTGAGTTTCTTGCACTTGTCAATAGTGGTGATCATGCAAAGGCTCTCAAGGTTGCAAGTACTCATTTAGGACCTCTGGCTGCAAATGATCAAACTCTAATGAAGCCCTTGAAGGAAACACTAATAGCTTTGCTCAGCCCAACTGGAGATGCATTAGAGAAAGGGACGCCATTGCCTCTTCTTGCCACATCCCTCCAGGTGATAATTTATTTTATTGACTCAGATCAACATAAACCCTCGTGGGATGAATTTCCATAATGGCATTCCCTTGTTGGCTACACAATAACAGTGGACAGTTATGTGACCCTGTGTACCCTGTTGTATCTTCCATTGTACCCCCTAGTGTGGTAAAGTATTGCTCAAAACTTGTGTTATTTTTATCTCATGTAGGTGGCAGTGGGAAGAAAACTTGGGATTGAAGAACCACAGCTCATGAAGGTAGTTAGAGCAACAATTCATACACACAACGAGTGGTTTAAACTTCAGATGTGCAAGGACAGGTTTGAGCAGCTGCTAAAAATCGATAATCTTAAAGGAGTTAATACTCCCATTTATGGAGACAATACATCCAAGACCTATCCAGATGATTGTACAGATGGATCTTCTCAGATTACTATAGCATCAAGTATTAAAAATACAGAAGATGGTAGCAGTCCTCAAATTTCATCTGGTGAAGTGATCTGTGACGAAAATGCTATACTTAAAGTGATGGTAAGTCATGGTTCTTCCTACTTTCAATTTGGTCTAAGTTCTTATCTATTGTAAGGTTGATGTTCTATTTGAGTTACATCTTTATAGACTAGGAGTTCTCTGGTTGTCTACGTTCAGGCACATAACTGCTACACTAGGTTCTCCAATGCGACTCTTGTTAAGTAGGTCAAAGTTGTAGTTTATTTGCGAGTGCTTGGCTAAATTCTTGACCTGTATTTGAACCAAAGTTTGTTATTCAATCTAAAATTATAAACACGTTTTTGTCATAATTTTAAGGCATTTGACTTTTGCTATATTCACACTGGAACTTTAATATTCACTGAACATCATGTTTTGAATGTCATCAGCTCAAGACAAGTAGTCAGTTGAACCAAACTATTATCAAATAAAAACTATAGGATAAAACTAAATCCTCTTTCACTGTTGGTAATGTTACATATACTACAGTGTTTCTGCTTTGTTCTGATGTCGTGTCTGTTATCTGCAGGAGTTCCTGGCAATGCCAAGGAGTGATGCAATTCATCTTCTTATGCAGTACAATGGAAATGCCGAGACCGTCATCCAGCAACTATTCTCTTAGTTTGTCATGTAAAATATTACCAGGATTTTTAATTTTTTTCTGGCCATACAAATTTATTTATTCAATTTCTCTCATAACCTTCTTACCAACTACAAATTTGGGGTTTCCTCTGTGCAGTTGGAGAGTATCGACTGTACTTGTTACCAAAGCTGGCAAATTATTTGTTCTCTGTTCAGAAAACATGCCCTTAGCTTTTAGGTTGTTATTATAAATATAAGTCACAAATTTCTTCCTTTTTCTTGAATCGATTATTGAAGTTTGATGGTTGTATAGATAAAGTACTTTAAATCGCAGACAATTGAATATACTTCTTAGTTAATTACAGAATTATATATTTGGAGAAGTATTTTTTTCAGAAAGGACACTTCTTTCTTTTCTTTCGCTCTTTACACAATGAAGAAATATTAAATTTATATTTGTAAAATGGCTAGGGTTTCTCCTTCAAGAAATCAAATTTCATGGGCCGTGAGAGCATCGTTCGACCCGGTCACGGTTGTGACGGATTTGTCATAGACCATGTGCAAGTATCACCACTACAGTCACATCCATAAAGGATTTATCACGGGCTGTGAGATAGTAACGGGATGAAGAGGAGGTACAATCACAACTCTTAAGCAAAGGGGTCACGAGTCATGAAAATATAGTGTAGATGTATTATATACACTCACGACCGTGAAGGATATTTCACGGGTCATGGAGGACGGATGAAGAAATCACGGTTATGGTCATAGTTGTGAAAGTAGTTTGTCATAGGTCGTGAACTGACGGAGAAGTGCTCAAACATTAAGTCACGGCCGTGACAGACCCTGACTGTCGTGAACTCCAATGTCACGTCTGTGACACGAGTTTCACGGGCCGTGAAAGACCTTTTTAGCCATATATTCTTATTGATTGAAATTGATTGATGCATGAGATGAAAATCTAGATTCTCATGATAATAAGATCTAAAATGAATATTACATGAGATTAAAATTGAACCATGGGGGATATGATTTGGTTCTCGATGAATTGGACTTTAGCCGTGGGGTAATTGGGCTCCTTTAGGAATATCTATACAAGGTTCCTTTAGGTTCAATTGGGTTCCTTCAAGAACAATTATTTAATTAAATTTTTCCGGGAATAATTGTTTAATAAATTCTTCAAGACTAGCTAGCTTTAATGACATCGAAGCAAAAATCAATGACCTTTATGATTATTAAATGTTCACTAATTGATTGTGTTAATCGAACAACTTAGGGCAACAAATAACAAATTGAAAAATAATTGATGGAATTGGGCTTGAACCTATTGGACAAAAAAAATTGGACATTGTATCATAACAATGTGATTTAGGTTATTGCAATTGAAAAATAATGAATATTGTAAAGAAAGACATAGAAATAAGAAGGTTTAAAAGGTAAACTGAATGAAAGGGGCACTATAATATCCATGACTTAATCCACATAAAATGACATATGTCAATGTCACATTATATGACTAATATGCATTATGATAATCGTGTTGAGATAAACACTTCAATTTTAATAGTCAAAGCATTGAAAATGCAAAAAAAAAAGTTTAAGGCATGTGGTTTTCAAAATATAAGTATTAAGAAAAATAAAGTCCCGATATATTCTCATATATTAAAGTATATTAAATATGATTTTTAATAAATTTTAGGAGAAATTTTAATTATGTTAAATGAAGGTGCAAGAATGAAAAGATTGTAAAATTATCGATTTTGTTTTTCGTCCAAAAAATTAGATTTTGATTTTTTTAAAATTTATTTTTATAAATATTTTATTTGAATTCAAATGAGGGGTAATTGATCTTATTTACATGTAATGTCTTTAGTATTCTGTTTGTATTTTATTTATTCATTTAAATGAGGGGCATTACATGTAAATATGAGTCAATTGAGGGGGCAAACTCCATATTGCTTTCTAATCGACCATAAGTCGATATAGATAGAAAGGTTGATAAGCTTTTTAGACCTTATCATCCACTCCTTATCTTCTTCCAACTCTAGGCCGAGATCAAGAGGGGGAAATGCTAGGTGCAAGAGGGAAGACAACTTGGGGAAGCAAATGAACATTTTTTGTGGTTCTAATATAAGTAAGTAGTTAACTCCCCTTTTATGAATTACCTCTAAAAATTTTTATTAACCAAGGGTTGCTCTTGTCATGGGTTACTCTAATGTGCTATCAATCTTCACTAATTTTGGACTATATCAAAGTCAAGTTGCCTATGAGTAAATACATCTTAACTGAAATGATATTTGTGGTTTTTTTAAAGGTTACTTTCACCTTTGGCTCATTCAAAAATTAGGAAACTATTGTCTTATATCTTCGGTAAGTCTACTTTCCATAGGATTTGGAATTGAACTAATTAAAATTTTATAGTCTAAGTTATGAGTAAATGACTAAGACTCACTCTTATTGTTTTCTATAATAGGTTGTCTGAATTGTAAAATCAAGCATAAATATTATACTTAGATTGTTTGCAAAACATTTTTATGTCATAACCCATTATAAGTATACTTTCAGATCAAGTTGGAATTACATTAATAGGCTAAGTAAATTGAAAGCTATAATTTTTATATTAGGTATCATACATTCTGTCAGGATACTGAGACATAACATAACATAAGCAAATCTTCATATTTTTTATGTCCATATCACAATGAATAAAGCTTTGATATTTATTTGGGTTCAACCTCGAAATGTGTAGTTTCATTTAAAATTAGAATGACTTTATTTTCATATGTATTTCGTGAGTTATGAATTAAATATTCAATGGCATTCGGTTTGCTAGTACATAGAAATGAAATATAATAGTGCAATCTTTCTAAATTTTTCATGGCCATTCCAGAATAAGCTAAAACATGATATTTACATGAATTGAACATCTAAAATTCTACATTTTGTTAAAATTTCTATTGCTTGAATATGTGGTGTTTCTAATTTTTATGAATTTTATAACTGACATTACTCAATATTTCATGTGCAAAACTGAAACCAAATTGATATTGTCATTACTCAATATTACATGTGCAAAATTGAAACCAAATTGGTATTGTGAAGTTCATGAAATAAAATTATTATGGATGCAGTTATACTTCCATATGCATTGCGAATGCTTTAGGATATGTAGTATATGAATTTACCAAATGAATGAATTGCTAATAATGCAATCTAATTGATATGTTCTATGATGATATGGATATGAGAAAGGATTATGCATTTGTATTTTCTTTGTCGGGATAATATGTTTTTTGTAGGGATGATATAAAATTTCTCAAAAGGAGTGATATGATATCCTAAGAGATAATATATTCTTCGGTAAGAATTATATGATATCCTAAAGAGTTATATGATACATCTGGTCAGCTGGTGATATGACATGTTGCATACATGATTGCACAAGTACATTACATATTATAAGATATGCTATGGAGATGTGATATGTTGGTGTTGACACATGTTCCAATTGATCCTATGGTATTATGCATATGATATTTGATACGATATATGTTTATATTGGTTGTCTCGAAATGAGTAGATAGTAACACATAGACTATGAGTTTTTGACTTATTGGGTTGTGCTTTGCTCATAATGTGATCCTCAATATTCTTATATCAGTAGACTACTGTTGTGGTCGTGCTAGGTGATCTTCTGTAGGGATTGAAGCACTTTTTGATGAGGTATAAATGAGACTTAGGTTTCTCATTTGGTCATTTTGCGAGGATACATGTTTCTTCATGTCTTATGACTTGTGTATAAGGATGTTAAATGTCAAGAAAAATATTTATAATGTGTAAGTATGAAATAGTGTGGATTTGCTCTTAGATCAATATCTATATTGCATGTGTTATGGTTACA
>LTAE01006246.1:0-15154 GCA_001647135.1 Pontederia paniculata
AAGTCCGAGCCCAAGTCCAGGATGCAGTGAGGCCATTCTTTGAGGAGGTTCTGAGGCGTTGCACGCGCAACGATGACAATCCCCCTGCTGATCCGGATCATGCCGAGTAGTTGTGTTGTTGTATTTGAACTTGTTTTGTGTCTTAGACTCTATCGTACTTGTGTTGTTGTATTTATGTCATTTGAACTTTAAGTGTATCGTATTTAGGTCATTTTGAACTTTAAGTGTATCGTACTTGTTATGTTATATGATTTGTGTGTGCTATAAGCAGGTCTTATAATTTTGTTGTAAACATCCGAAAATTGCAATTTCAAAATAATTTATTTTGAAAAAAACTGTAATTTAGCGGCCAATTTCCGGCTAATTAACGGCCAATTAGCGGTCAATTAACGGCCATTTAGCGGCCAAATGTCAATAGAAAATGGTAATACGATAACCCAATTTGCGGTGATTTTTCGGCTGATTTACGGCTAATTTACGACCAATTTAAAGGCCAAATAACGAGTAATTTCCGACCAATTAGCGAGTAAAACGACGAGGGATTTCTTTTTTTGAATTAAAAAATACCAACATTTCAGCGGCGAATTTACGGGCAATTTACGGGCAATTCACGACCAATTAGCGAGTATTTAGCGAGTAAAATCTTTACTCGCTAATGTCGGAGAATTTCGTCCGGCAAAACGTTTCGATGCCTATTTACTCGCTAAATGCTCGGTAAAATATTTAGCGAGTAAATAGCGAGTAGTTAGCGGGTAATTCTTTACTCGCTAAAAGCATATATTCTTGTAGTGAAATGTTACGAAGAAACTGTTTAAGAAGCCTAAATTCCTATGGTGAGATCCTTTGAAAGTTGATAAAGTTTTCAGTCTTAGTGTTATTGTCATCGTCCATGATAGAGGAAAAACATTCAAAGTTAATGGACATTGTTTGAAACACAATAATACAAGAGAGAAGTTGATAATACAAAAAAAAACTTTGGAGCTGCTACCACTCATGGATAGAAATGCTTTAGTGGATACCAAGTCTAGTACATTACTATAAATAATGATGTTTATTGGGAGACAACTCAATCTAATAATTTTTATTTTGTTGTTTCTTTTGCTTTGTGTTTGTAGAAATTGAAACACCCACCTTCAATTGCCCTCAGATGAAGACGATTTGCCCTCAACTGAACCAGCAGAAATTTCTGATAATGATACAACCCATAAAGCTTCCCCCAGCCACACATCTCCACACAACTAAGAACTTCAGCCTTTCGCATACTTAGATCAACACTGAGGATAGTGTTGAATTTAAGTTTGGGGGAGCCAATGATATGACCTATGCCTAAATTTTAATTTAATTTTGTCATGCCTACTTTCTTTTGTATATAATTTAGTTGGTCTAGTTTTTGGAACACCATTTTACAACATGTATGCACTTTCATGTGTATTTCCCTTTAAATGATCATTTTGCAACTTCGATGTAAATTCTTTGCTGACTTTGTTTGTACTTAGCTTAGAGTTAGAACAGATCATTAGTATATATCAGTTGTCACACCCCTAACCTAGGTCATGAGACTCCCTTGGTTAACCCCAAAGACAAACAATGTAATACAGTTGCCCCCAAGTCGAATCAAACATGTAGCAACCATGCATATGCTTGTACACAACCACCCTTTTTGATTAAGGATCACTACTCATATGATTGGTTTAACTTTTGAAAAAAAGGAGAAAAATAAAAAAAGAGGGGAAACCTCAGATATAGTACTTAATCTAAATGTATCATCATGTTTTGCCTAGGAAATTTTTTCTTTTCTTTAACAACCACTCCGTTGAGTTCACAACTTGAACTCAAGAGTGTGTATCTCATTCACACCCTGAGCACCCCCATCAAAGTATTCTAGGAAAAAATGGTGGGAACATGTTGTGGGGACCTTGCTTCTCTCACCCCAATTAACTACTCCTTTGATCCTTCAATTGAAGGAGTCAAGAGTATGCTCCTTTTGAGCACCTCTAGCATCTGAACCTAGTATTCTAAGAAAAAAAAGTAAGGATATGCTGAGTGGATTTGTCTTTTTTCTTTCACACTCTGAAATGACACATAGAATGGTACATGTAGAAGAGAAAAAAAAAGCAAAAGAAGATGGGTTAGTAACTCATAGGTGAACCATCATCATACTGAATATGATACAATGATTCCAACTTAAAAGGACAGCTTTGGGCAGGCATAATTTGGCTTTGTAACTATTGTTGCGCCTTGAATTATTATATCCTATACTCAAAATTATGAAAGAAAAAAAATTGATAGAAAAAAAGGAAATCTATGGCGGTATAGACCCTTATAAATAAGGGTTAGGGTTTTATGATGTACTCTTCTTCTTCGACATAGTGAAAACTCTTTGATGGTAGCTTCTTTTGCCCGTGGATATTTCCCTCTTGTTCACATTGATCAAGAGAGTTTTACTACATTAAAAATTGTGTATGAATCTTTCTTTCTCATTTTTATTCATTGTTTTGATTCTTGGTCGATCCCTCGCCCTATATTCTCAATAAATTGGTATCAGAGCACGAGATTTTTTGCAATCAATTTTTCGACGATGACTACAATGAAATTTGACACCGAGAGTTTGATGGCAATACAAATTTCAGCCTGTGGCAAGTTCAGATGCTTGCTATCTTTGTTTAGAACGAATTGAAGAAGACGCTATCAGGAAAGAAACTCGATACTATAGAGACATCCGTTTGGGAGGAACTTGATGAGAAAGCCATGTCCGTGATCTAGTTATGCCTAATGAATGATGTTCTTCAAGAAGTCCTCGCAAAGAAGACATCGACAGATCTATGGCTAAAGTTGGAGACTCTATACATGACAAAAGCCCTAGCAAATCGACTTGTGTTGAAGCAGCGATTGTACACCTATCATATGACAAAAGATACATCAATCAGATCTCATATTAGTGAGTTTGTTACCATAATCAACAATTTGAAAAAAGTAGATGCTAAGGTTGATGATGAAGATTAGATGTTATTGCTTCTATGCTCTTTGTCATCTTCATATGAAATCTTAAGAAACTATTACCGTAGGGATAAACTTACTTTTGATGATGTGAAAGTTAGACTTCTGAGTAAGGAAAAACTGGACAATGAATTGGGATCCAGCAGCAAATAAGATGAACATGCCTCAGATTTGATCGCAAGAGGCAGACATCAAACAAGAAATTCGAATAAAGATAGATCCATATCTAAATCGAAGCATAGAGATAAAGTATGCAATTATTGTAAGAAAAATGGTCATATCAAGGCAGAGTGTTACAAATTGCAAAACAAAAATAATAAGTTAAATGAAAGCAATGACAAGGGAAATCAGAAGCCAGATGTAGTAGATGCTAGTGTAGCCGAGAGAGAAAATGAAGATGTTTCGGTTGTGACGACGACTAATAAATTTAAATCTTCAAACGAATGGATTCTCAATTCTGGATGCTCATATCATAAGTGTCATAATAAGGATTAGTTCTCCACATACAAGTCGATTGAAGATGGAGTTGTTCTTATGAGCAATAATGCAGCTTGTAAGACTATTGGTATTGCGTCTATTCAGATTAAGATGTATGATGGAGTTGTCCGAACTTTAACAGATGTCATATATGTCCCTAATATGAAAAAGAATCTCATTTCTCTGGGTGTTTTGGACTCAAATGGTTGCAAAGTTGTTATAGAGTCAAATGGAATGGAGATTTCTCGGGGTGCTCTTGTGATGATGAAAGGCTAAAAAATTAGTAGTTTGCATGTTCTTCTCAGTTCGACTGTAACATGTTCAGTAGTTATTTTATAATCCATTTTAGAAGAAGATTCTACAAAATTATGGCACATGTGTTTGGGTCATATGAGTGAGAAGGGCATGCAAGTTCTAAGCAACAGAGGTCTACCTCCAGGGCCAAAAGTTGAAAAATTGGAATTATGTGAACATTGTATTTTCGGAAAGCAGAAGAGAGTCAATTTTAATTCGACAATTCATAGGACAAAGGGTACCCTAGATTACATTCATTCATATTTATGGAGTCCTTCTCAAGTTCCTTCAAAGGGAGGTAATAGATATTTGCTTAAATTTATTGATGACTTCTCTAGAAAAGTTTGGGTCTACTTTCTGAAACATAAAGATAATGTCTTTGAGACATTTAAGTTATGGAAAACTTTGTTAGAAAAACAAACTGAAAAAGTTGTTAAGAGACTGAGAACATATAATTGACTCAAGTTTTGTGGTTCAAAATTTAATGACTTCTGTGAGAAAGAAGGTATTGTAAGACATCGCACACTTGTAAAGATTCTACAACAGAATAGCGTCGCAAAAAGAATGAACATAACTCTACTTGAAAGAGCTCGATGCATGTTATCAGATGCAGGATTAGGAAAGAATTTCTGGACATAAGCTATTAACCGGGCATGTCATTTAGTCAATCGATCCCCCGTCGATCATTAGATTTGAAGATTCCTGAAGAAGTATGATCAGGTAGTCCTCCTAATTACTCACATTTAAGAGTTTTCGGTTGCTTTGCATATGCTTATGTAAATGATGGAAAACTTGAACCTAGAGTTAGAAAGTGCATATTTCTTGGTTATAAATCTGATGTTAAAGCTTATAAATTATGGTGTTCTGAAATTAAGAAATTTATTTAGATGTTACTTTTGATGAATCTGTGATGCTTCACTCGAGAAAAGAGTTGTGTGATTAATGCAGGAAAACAAAATGCTTTGGAGAAGGTGGAGATGAAACTTATCAATTCTTCTGATGAAAATAAAGATGTTCAAACTAGAGATTTTGCTCCTGAAGTTCAAGCTTCTCTTGAGTCTCAGCAACAATATATGTTGGATCGTGATAGACAGAGGAGAGAAATAAAGACACCACAAAGATTGGATTTTGAAGATTTGGTGGCTTATGCTTTAAGTGTTGCTGAAAATATTGAATTTCCTGATCCTTCCACATACAAAGAAGCTATACAAGCTCCAAATTACACCAGATGGGTAATAGCTATGTAGGAGGAGATGAAGTCTCTTCAAAAGAATGTCACTTGGGAGCTTGTGAAACCACCGATTAATAAGAAGAAGGAAGGGCTTAGTAATGAAGACACTAAATACAAGGCAATGTTGGTTACAAAAGCCTATAGTCAGGTAGAGGGAGTTAATTTTCATGATGTGTTCTCTCCAATTGTAAAACATACTTCAATTCATACTTTACTTTCTATTGTTGCTATGCATAATCTTGAACTTGAGCAGCTAGATGTAAAGACAACATTAATACATGATGATCTTGAAGAGGATATATACATGGATCAACCAGAGGGTTTCCATGTTGAAGGTAAAGAATGTCATGTATGTCATCCTAAAAAGTCCTTATATGGACTCAAACAATCTCCTCGTCAATGGTATAAAATGTTTGACTCATTTATCTTGGGCATTGATTTTATGAGAAGTAAGTATGATAATTGTGTTTATTTGCATCAGCTTGCTGACAGATCCTTCATCTATTTGTTGCTATATGTTGATGACATGTTGATTGCAGCTAAGAGTATATCTGAAATCAACAGTTTGAAATCTAAGTTAAGTTTTGAGTTTGATATGAGGGATCTTGGAGCTGCTAAGAAAAAGTTGGGGATGGAGATATTTAAAGATAGACACTCAAGAAGACTTTTTCTCTCTCAGCAAAAATATATTGAAAAAGTCTTGGAGCGATTTGGAATGCATGATGCAAAGTCAGTTAGCACCCCTATTGTAGCACACTTCAGACTCTCAACTTCATATTCTCCACAATCAGATGATGACATAAGGTATATGTCAAAAGTTTCATACTGTAGTGCAGTTGGTAGTATTACGTATGTTATGGTTTGTACTCGCCCAGATATATCTCATGCAATTAGTGTTGTTAGTAGATATATGTCTAATCCATGGAAGATGCACTTGCAAGCAGTTAAGTGGATTTTGCGATATTTAAGAGGCATTTATGAAGCATGTTTAGAATTTGGTAAGAGTACAGTTGGTCTGATTGATTATGTTGATTCAGATTTTGCAGGAGATTTAGATAGAAGAAGATCTTTCACAAGTTGTGTTTTTACTATTGGTGATTGTGCTGTTAGTTGGAAAGCTATTTTGCAGGACATAATAGCATTATCCACCATTGAAGCAGAATATATGGCTGTTACTGAAGCTGTAAAGGAAGCCATCTGGTTGAGAGAATTAGTTGGAGAATTCAACATGAATGAGGAAGCTACTAGCATATATTATGATAGTTAAAGTGCAATACACCTTACAAAAGATCAGATGCATCATGAAAGGACAAAATATATTGATGTGAGATATCATTTTGTTCGTGATATAGTGCAAAAGAAAAATGTTCAAGTTCAGAAGATCAGCACTCATGAAAATCCTGCAGACATGATGACAAAGAGCTTACTTGTTGCCAAGTTCGAATTCTGCACGGACTTGATTGGCATCTCACAAAGAGGAAGTTAGACCCATCAGAGCCATTTGGCAAAGGAGGATATGATGATGAGTTTTCTTTTTATTTTGAGAGTTATGTAAAATTCAAGTCAAGATGGAGATTTGTTGTTGTGCCTTGAATTATTAAACCATGTACTCAAAATTGTGAAAGAAAAAAAATTGAGAGAAAAAAGGGAATCTGTGTGGCGGTATGAACCCTTATAAATAAGAGTTAGGATTTTATGATGTACTCTTCTTCTTCGACATAGTGAAAACTCTTTGGTGGCGGCCTCCTTTGTCGTGGATGTTTTCCTCTTGTTCACATTGATCAAGAGGGTTTTACCACGTTAAAAACCTGTGTGTCAATCTTTCTTTCTCGTTTTTATTTATTATTTTGATTCTTAGTCGATCCATTGCCTTATATTCCCAACTGTAACTAAGTAGTTGCATATAGGCCTAGGTTTCAATGGCCTTAGGAGGAGATTTTAATTGGATAAGAATATGTATTGGTGACCAGGGATTCGAGTGATTTAGAGGGGTGGTGTAAGTTGGTGTATATCAATTTTGTGGCTGCTTTGGATTATATGTTTTTGCCTTAAATTTTCTAACTCTTTGCTTGAGGATAAGCAAAAGCTTAAGTTTGTGAGAATTATGATAACAAGAAATTTAGCCCTAAGTTCCATAAGCAAAGTCACATTCTCACCATGAATTTTGTACCTTTATATGCATATCATTACATATTTTACTGACCTTTGCATCTTTTGAAATTTATTGCATACGAATACATCTTTTCACACCCTAAAATCTTTCAAGTGGGATTATGAGTGATTATATTTGATTTTCCTTTAGGGACCTAGTAAGGGTCAGTCTACATTTTGATGCATCTTGGAGTTGGGGGCACTTTGGGAAGATTCACACTTTGACGCTGCTACCAGACAAAATACACAAAACACAACACATAACAACTTGTCATTATAAGATTCCTCTACCATATTCCTGAGCATTTCTTGCAGAAAATAGCAGGGAACATGTGTCAAAAGAGCAGAGGTGGACCACCATAATATATAAGACATGTAGACTATTTTTGAGAGGGTTCCCACTTCCGAGTGGAATGGAGCCACTATTGGAGAGAGTTTGAAGGTTTTACCAGCTTATGAGAGATCCAGAGTTGACATTTTTGGTATGATTTATTTCAAATTTCAGTAATGAAGAAGAAGAGATTGGTGGAAAGTATCATTAGCATTTTTTGTAATTTCAGCTTTTGTAAGTGTTCGGAGACGAATTTATGTTTAGATATTTGCTTGATGTTTGTAATGGTTGTGATTGACTAAACGTTTAAGCCTGGACATGAGAGCATTATCATCTCTAACTAGATATTTCCAACTACCTTTTTATGATTTAGTGTTTGCATATGACTTTTCAATCTTCTCTTATATAATATGTTAATTTTCTGTGTTGTTTTTCATGTTGCGGTCTGAGGGGAGACACTCTTTCATTAAGGAGGAATAACTTATAGCTCGTACTTATCGATTTGTGATTGAATACTACATTACATCTTTGTTGCAACCCTTTTCCGAAAGGGAAGGATATGTTGTAGGGGGTCTACCAGGATCCGAGAGGGGGGTAGAGCTTTAAGAGTTGTGTTTAGTATTCCATCTTCAAGAGATGGAGGCCAAGAGGTAAAACCCCTTTAGAGAGATCTGTATTCAGCCAAGAGGTTCTAATCGAATTTCTATAGTAGATTGAAGAGGTGTTGTCCAATGCATCGAGGAATAACATATGAAAACCTCTAGGGATTTGGATTGTATGCCTTGACTAAAAGGGTAGTTGGGCCTATCAACTTCGTATCTTAGGTTATCTTTAGTTGTCCTTATTGTTTCGGTAGCAAGTTAGAGTTCAAAAATGACTCTCATGTCCTTGTGTTTTATCATATATGAGTGATTCTTCTTCTTTCGTATTTATTTTGCTCTTGCTCACTTTAAATCTTAAAAACACCAAAAAATATTTTGTTTTATTTTTCTTTTCATATTCAAGTTCCAACTCAACAAATTTTTTGCATAAGATTTTCTCTCTTTTGATTCAGTTTGTGATAGGATAGACTAGTTGAATCGTGAAAGTATGATTTCTTTGTGGATTCGACCCTAAAATACTACAAGGAAGACCATATACTTGAGGTTGGAGCTGTGTATACATATTAATAAGGATGATACAATAGTGATCAAGTTCATAAAAGATCTTATTATATTAGTATTATCATACAATTACTTCATACATATTAATAAGGATGATACATAGAGGATCATAGAAAGAGTTGAAAATCATATGGAATCATTGATCATATTTTAGAAATAGGATTAAATAAAATCTTTAAGCATTCATATCGAAGATGAATCATATAAAAAGGACATGATTAACTCATTTAACGTCAAGAGTTTCGTAGGAGCATTGGGTGATCTCAAATCTGGTATAGAATCATATATGTCATATGAAGAATTATGTAGTCATCGTATATATTATAACATTTGATATGAATTTGTAATGATTACCAAAGACATGTAATAATTTACTCACATAATTACTATTAAGAGTTAAGAGCTAAATATGATTCATCATAATTTTGAATATTCAAGATCATGAAAATTCACTTATAACATCTTAACAATGATGAAAATCTCAAATACAACACCTATGAGATCATTTCAAATACACAAGATCATGAAAATTCACTTATAACATCTTAACAATGATGACAATCTCAAATTCATTTGTAATGTTCTTTAAAGACATGTAATAATTTATTCACATAATTACTATTAAGAACTAAATTACATTATTCATCATAATTTTGTAAATATAAGATCATGAAAATTCACTTATAACATTTTAACAATGATGACAATCTCAAATACAACATCTTTGAGACCATTTCAAATAACATATCATTTTCAGTCATTGACAATTTTAATATAATGGCAATTTAAAATTTATAACTTAATCCATAGACGTCCATTTAAAATAATTCTAATTTTTATTCAAAATAGACTACAATAAGACTGACATATAAAATTTTCATATTTTATCTCTTATCATTTAACCTAAAAAAATCCTATAATTTTGTCTATTTCTTTAAGTTTTTGTAACTCCTTATAAACTTATCATTTTTTAGTTCATTCCACTTTTAATACAATAGCATACGATCATGTAGATATTATATAAATTTCATATCATAATTTCACTATTCCAATTTATCATATATTTACAAGTCGGACATACTACATCTCAAGACAATATGATAAAGAGTTGGCATTTTGATCATAACATTGCATACAGACCTTTAATCAAGATGAAATCAATTTCTTTTAAAAATAGACCTTATGAACTATGCATCCATATATCATTACAATCTTTAAACGAGTATAACCTATTCAAAACATATTTGAAATGGAGAGTATAAATCTAGACATAATTGAATGACATGTATCTAACAATATAAACATTGGATTTTATCGTTCTAAGGCATTAAAGTCTAATTTATATATAGATCTACATTTTGGAAAATGATTTCAAATAAAAATTTACAGATATCGAATCATCACAAGATCAAATATGAAATCTTATTTTTTATTATTTAAATTTCAAATCACCTATCTTTATGAATAATTAAAAAGGGTTATTCTCACATGTTGCATGAAAGGTCCCAAATTTCTATTGATGACTTCGTCTTGTCAAGAGCTTCGAAATGATATGTAATTTGTCAACATTCTATGGTTCAATGGTGGTGTAGCGATGACTCAAAGAAGTGCCTCCCCTTTTCTTTTCCTCTCCAACGTCTTCCTAAGATAGAGAGGAGAGAGAGAGAAGTGGGGTTTACTACTCGTAACCAACTCATCTTTTTTTTGTTACATTATAACCTCTTTAAAAATTGTTATGAGAAATAGAGAAGAGAGAGTAGTCACACAGAGAAGACACACAGATTTAGCGAGGTTCACCCTTAACTAGGCTATGTCGGTGGCGGTGGCGGCAGGTAGAGTTATTTCTTTGATATGAAGAAAATAGTAGATGATACAAGATTGTGAATAATCCAAACCCTAGAGAGTTTATATATGGACTACCAATACAAAATAGAAAATAAAATCTCTAAGATCGTCTAGATTTCAGGGGTTTTGCCCCGGAGCCCCCGTAGGGGATCCCCCTAGACCCCACTCAGGCTCGTTGATCGGGCAACGAGACCCTTATATGGGATGGGCGGCTTACTGCCCCAATTTTTGAGTGATTGTGATGCATAGGGGGCACAAATAGGTTTATCACTGGGTTAAGATTCAAGATATATCAACAAAATAAATTTGTCTTTGAATTTAAATATAAATCAAGTATCCATGAAAAAACTTGCAGCTGATCTTTATCTTCCAATGTGATTAATCAATACGCAAGCTTTCGTTAATCATCTACTCTACAATCATCCTTATTATTTTGCATTTAAATATCATTCAATCCATCTCATGCAATTAAAATTATCGAACACTTATTCATATTCGTACTAATTAAATGCTTTCATCAAAATATCAATCCTTAAGTAATGTAGATATAATATCATTTCTGATCTATTTTCATTATCGACCTATACATCTTAATAATGACTAATGTATTACATTCTAAATCAAAATAAAGATCAACTATTTTAACATTATATTAAGTATCTTGCAACATTAACCTTTCTTGAATCTATGACTCGGAGTTTTAAAGAACATTTATTATATATTTCATGACTTCATATATTTTTAAGGTCATCATATAGAATCATACTATCAAGTATCCTTTCAATTATTATGAATAATTAAACCTTACACTCACTTGAGTCGACAGAAACAATCCTAACATGAACGATGACCAATTATAACAACCCTCAATATTTGTCCTCTTAATGTATCACTAGAAAATCCTACAATAATATTAATATCCTCGATAAAAAAATTTATATATTCATTCTCGAATATTCTAATCAGTTAATTCTAATTCATATCAAAAGCATGCATACATGTGTTACACCTTAAATTTCATATCATAATTAGATCCATAAGAATTTATGTACATCTTTTAATTTAGTTGCTAAGCTGAAAGCATCATGGCAACCAAACATCATTCTAATCATAATTATTCACTTAAATTTTTGTTCGAAATGATTTCATATCCAATGAAAAATCAACTTCAAGAAATATTTTCTATTTACATAACGCACATCATATTTGAGTATAAAGATTATGTTCTACATATAAACACAAATAGTTTACTTGCTAAATAGAAACATATTACTCGTCGCCTAACAATAGATCATTTGATTTATCCATAAATCATTCATAATGTTTGGATAAAGATAAATTATCCAACTCAAAATAGAACATGAGTTAGAATTTGAATATGGATCATTTACCTTGTACTGTTATCATTGATCAAGGATGAGTAGAAATCATTAGTCAAACAACGTAGCACTTGATAATCTCATGTAGAGATGAGTAGTTCTACATCCTCCTAACCATCCTTCTAAAAATTCTCCTAACCTCTCACAATGGCACACATAATAATTTTAAAAACTTTTGAGGGTGATTAAAATATGTGAGTGTTAGGAGAATTTTTAGGAGAATATATCATTTTTCTTTAGTGATATAGTATTTTATTATCATATGTCATTTGTATTCAACATGACGATCTTATTACTTTTAACCAATGGTCAATAATAATCTTAAGTAGTACTATAAAAGAGAAATATTTGATATGATGAAGATATGTCCAATCAATACGAGTAGTTAAATCCTTTCGGCTCTTTTTCTTTCATTCTATTTGGATCATAATGACTATTTGTTATAGCACTTTAACATTAATGATTAAAAAAATTGCATGTAACTTGGAGAATGACATAATTAACTTCATTTCTTAACATAATTTCATGTGAAATCACTTAATCACATATTTAAAATCTCTTTTTCCATCACTTAATAAGGTTTTTGACACTTCATCCATTTAAAAATCATTACTCATTCTATCACATTAATTTTTGAACATTCTATTTCCTCTTAAAATATACCCTTCTAAACTTAAAAAATTCTCAAAATTTATACCCATATGATTAGCCCTTAAAAGTTTTTACAATAAGAACAATTTGATTTTCGTTTTTCATTCATAACACTATACAATAAACATTTGGTTTTTGGATAATTCTACTTTCTCTAAAATAAGTATATTCTTGTAAACTTTTAATATTAAATTATTAAAGATCAAATCTATTAAATTGATCTTTTAAAATTTTACAATCACACCCTTCAATTTTTGTTCTATTGATCGATAGCTTACAATTGTAACCTCAGTATCATTTTCATACTCTACACCTTTCTTATTATTCAAATTTGATTGAGAAGATTACTTATTCACTCATCAATATTTCCTTGAATGATAATACTTTTGAATAAATTCCTTAAAAATTAAATTCTATCTTTTTATTTGGATAACATAAAGACATATATCGATATTTCAATCGTAACTTCTCTTATATTATTCAATTGAGATAACTTAAATTCAATAAAAACTAAACCTCAATAATTATCCTCCATTAATGCTTCATTATTATTTGATAATAAATATCAATTTAAATTATTGATAAAGACGTAAAATTCATCCAATTCTCTTTTTTTTTTCATGACTTAGCATAATCAAGGTCACATCAAATTTAAAAATCTTATACACTCTTCAATTGGATCATTCAATCACAAAAATCAAGTTAATTCCTACTATCCAAATAATCTCCTTAAGAACCAACCACTTTATTATCTTAGATAGAACATAAGAATAATCTAGATTACACAAAAAATTAGGGACTTCCCATCATTTTTCAAGATAATCATGATTGATATTCAAATAATTCACTTTCAACATATGTACATCATGACTTAAGAGATTAACATCTATTGATGTATTTTTGACGTTTCTCATACATATAATCATATATGAAATCAATACTATTCAATTAGTAAGAAAATCTTACTTGCCTTTACACTAAATGGTGTGGCAGTTGCTGTCAAAAAAGTCATAACTTTAGGCACTGATAAATAATTATAACGCTCCCAAAAACACACATTGTCACGTGATAGAATGCACCTCTGGAGACACTATTTGGACATACTTACTTGGCATAAACCGTTACTTAAACATAGTCTTTGACTGGTAAAAAAGGGGATACAATCTTTGTGGAAGATAATGTATAAAATGAAAACAAAATAAACATATGTAAAATTTTAAATACATGACGACATGTGAGTCCCACCTTTCATTAATTGGTACATGAGTCCAACTGTATTTGAAATGGGATATTTTAACTTAATGGCATATATATAAAAAAGATTCTAGAGTTCCTTTGCTGCAATATCGCTATGAGCATCTTATGTCGCATGCTCCTCCATCATAAATTTGTTACAAAATTGAATTATAGGGAGATGCACTCTCGTAAGCTATGAAGCTCAATAGGTGAATAAATCAGAAACTAAATAAGAAAATAGCATGACATATCGACATAAGACATCATAAAAGAATGTATCCCATGGGAAGTTATGGATTAATCATGATAAATGAACAAAGATTCATTTGAAAATATTTGAGTAGAGGCCATTGTCAATCATCATTAAATAGCATCACTCTTAATCAGTATATACATCGTCATAATATGTCAAGTGGATCAAAAAGTGAATCATACATCATATCATTCTTTTAATATCATATCATACATTACTTTGCTTTCATTGCATCGTTTTCATTATATAAAATTTACTTTCATGCATAATTGCATAGTTACATCATATGCACTTTGCATAATTTACATCATGTGCACTTTACTTTTATCATCATTGCATAAATTGCATCATATCATCATCGCTTAATTCATCATTAATGTTTACCTCTTTGTTTATGTTAGTCATCACATTTAGTGACTTTGGCGACTTCGGGTGATTTTGAAAAAGAGCGCTCATCATTAGAGCCGTTCGGGCTATAGATTGTCAATGGGTCAATGGTCAGTGCACAAACCACTATGATGCCCTCTTAAGGGAAGGGTGCTCGAGAATTCTTTTTTATGCTTCGAGGGGAACGGTACATGCAAGAGGAATTAACTAATTTGACTATAGTTACACTACTGGTCTCTAACATAATCACATAATTATTATAACATAACTTTACTTTATTTTAGACAATCAACACACAAAAATGACCTCTTTATTAAATCTTGTATTCTTTGTCTTATATACATTCATTATACATCATAAGATCAGTCATAGAACATAGACATTATATTATGAACCAATAATAATCAATGTTTATATAAAAGATCATAACATATGTATCATCATTCTAGACTGATAATGGTCATAGTCATGTGAAGTTTTGTAACATAAGCATAATCTTTTTATGAATTTATAATAATCATGATTCATACAAAGTCTTATAGCATTAACATCATCATAATATGAACTAATAAAAATCATGATTCATATAAGGTCTTATAACTTGAACATCATCGTAATGTGAATGATCGTGATCCATAAAAAAACCTTACGACATAGATATTATCATAATGTGAATGAATAGTGATCGAGTTCATAAAAGATCTTATCATATTAGTATCATCATATAATTACTTCACACACACACACACACGCACACAC
>LTAE01006247.1:0-12491 GCA_001647135.1 Pontederia paniculata
TATTAAAACTCAGATTTCTCTTATTTATTCATCCAAGTTCAGTGCTCAAATCATCATTTTGATGCTTAATTGTTATATCTATACCATTATTTAATCTTTATTTTCATAATCAATAAACTCTTCAAAACCAATGTACCCCTCTCATTAAAATATTGTGTTAGATATTGATAGAATAAATTCCTCGTGGGATCGATACTCAACTCACCGTTGAACTATTACTTGATACGACTAGTGCACTTGCTAGCAATTTTATATGCATAATTAACACGCATCAAGGGGCCAGCAACTGTGGAGGGTGACCTAAGTGATTGAGAAGTCTGGCCAGGGATATCAGTTGTAAAGGGATTTCTGATGGTTTTAGGTTCCTAATTTGGAGTGTCTTGATACTCAAATGCAGAGGAGTGTTCAGTAGTCTAAGGAGTATCCTTTGTATGTCCCTTTCTAGTGTGGGTAGAGAAATTTTTTTATCATTTTTAGTGGAGAATAGAATCTCTTCGTTTTTGGCAAAAGGAGTTTAAGGGTTTTGCGAACCATGAAGGTGATACGGTTTCCAAAATAGAGACAAGCTCCCTTGGTCCATTTAGAATGCACTTTCTCTTTAGTTTTGATTATCTGATACATGATCAGATTTCATAGTGAGATTCTAGGGGCTGCAAGATCTACTAGATGTGCAAGGACAACTAGATCAAGGAGATTTACTCATGTGTAGTGACCAGCTCTAGTAAGGACTACATGTGTGATTATGTGATGAACAACTTTCATGATAGGGGAAAGATACTTATGAAAAGATCCTTGAACAAAGGTATCTACCCTTCCTCCACTCACAGCTAGTGCAGCTTGATTCTAAGTGTAGGTGGTGTGAGGCCAATACATTGGAGCAAGCTTTATGTGGGGGGAAACCAGGGGTGTCAAGAATTTCATTTAATTTGGATTATGTCATGGAGAAATGCTTGACATGCAGATAGATTTTGATTTCTTGATGAATGTCATCATAGGTTGGATTTGCATAGAAATGTTTGACAACATGGGGATGAACAGACTCATCAAGGTCAAGAAATGTGATCCAGTCACATTGTTCAAAGGTTTCTTTGAGACCAGGAAGTTGAAGACTTTTCCAGTCAATGGAGTGGTATGGTTCATCTAAACGATGTTCATCATAGAGGGTTAAGTACTGATTTTGAACCAGCTCACTAATGTACTTAGGTGGTGAAACACTAGGTCGTTTGAAATGTCGGTTGTTTGGTCATTGTCGAGAGGAGGTTCTGATGGTTGGACAAAAGGTTCTCCTGTGTCACCGATCTCTTGTGGGATAGAGGAGTATGGTTCGTCCAGTTATTCTTCTATTTGTTTTCTTTTTACTATTTTTTGTTTCTTAGCTACTTTCTTAAGAGGCGACATGTTTAAAGGTAAACAAGAATGAACAAAGAAGTGGAATTTTAAAGAACTAGGGAAGATTATACTAGCAAGTGTAGAGAACCTTAGGGTAGTGTGGAAAATCGAAAAGATTTGATTCTGTGAAGAACAATCAGCATTTACAGCAAGGTTTAAACCTAGTTAGAACTTAGATAGTAAAACCTAGAATTTTAGCTTTAATGATGCATGAAGGTAATGTTTTTAAGTTTATCTAGATGTTTGAACCCTCGTCTGAGAAGGCTTTTGATCACTTCGAGTTCGCCAAGGATTTCAGGAGATTTGAACGAGACGCGGAGGGAACAAGAAGGAAGAACACGAAGGGTCTTCCTTTGAGTAAGTTCTAAATAGGATGACGGTTAGGGGTGACCCAATATATATATAATGTTTTCAACATCTGTCGCCCAAAAGAAATTATAGGTCGACCGAAGTAGCAGATGTGTCATGTTAGAGTCATAGTGATCGTCCCACGATATCAGTGGACAACCTTTACTTGGATTGATCCTGAATCATGGATTAATTTCGATCGTCCGAAGTATGGACAATGGACATCCGAAATCCGAAGTATTGTAAGGCTCTCAAAACATAGGACGCCCTTTGTTTATAGAGTGGTCGACCGGTTTGTGGTAGAGCACTTGTATAGGCCGCCCAAAGATTTACTATGGGCGTCCACTGTTAAGGATCACTAGGTATCAACAATGTATTTCGGATGCCCAAGGTGCGGGGAGTGGACGTCCGAAGTTTTGTGACCAGCCTGATACTTAACCACATTATCATTTACTACTTGAGATCCTTCATAGTTTCATTTGGGATAGATATATATATATATATAGGGGGAAGATAGATGTTCTTCATGTATGTGTTGTGCAACATAGTTAATTTACAACTTTATTAATTAGTGATACTCACATAGGCAAGTCACAAACAAGTTAAGTTGTTTGTTAGGTTCCTAATTCCAACATTCCAGTTTCTCTCTTTAACATATTGAACCTATCTCCTCCCAAAGGCTTTGTGAATATGTCAGCTAACTGTCTCTCAGTTGGGACATGCTCTATAGAAATGATTTTGAGTGATACGTGTTCTCTAGTGAAATGATACCTTAAGTCAATGTTCTTAGTTCTGGAATGTTGCACAAAATTCTTAGTCATTTTCTATAGCACTTGTATTATCACACTTTAATGTCATGGTTTCACATGTTATGTCATAGTCTAGGAGTTGTTGTTTCATTCGCAACAGTTGAGCATAGCAACTTCCAACCGCTATATATTCATCTTCAGTTGTGGAGAGTGCAATTGAGTTTTGCTTCTTGCTAGCCCAAGATATTAATGAGCTACCAAAAAAACAACATATATCACTGGTGCTCTTTCTATCTACTCTACATCCAGCAAAGTCTGAATCAGTGTAAACATGAAGATCAAATAAGGAGTTTCTGTCATACCACAGTCCTAAGTTTAGAGTATTTTTAAGATATTTCAGAATTTTTTTGGTGGTCACTAAATGAGTTGGAGGATTCGAGTTTTCGTGGCATGTAAGGGCAAAAGATTTTTCTCTATAACAGCCCTGCTCCAACCCAAACGGGAAAGGAATGCTCACGTTGCCACATTTTGTTGCACAATTCATTGATGGATTGGCAATTGGATCTGTAAATTTAAGTGATTAAGTTAAGAGGCACATTAGAACATGTTTTAGATTTAGGATATAATGTTTCGTAATTACTGTGTGTTTTCTTTGAATAAATAAAAGAAAGGAAAGATGTTAGGTTTTAAAAAATTAAGCTTAGTGTAATCTAAAATCCAACACTCGGATAATAAAAAAAAATTAATTTTGATACGAGCTAACGAAGATTCAGATTTAGAATCTCTGATATTATTTTACATTAGATACGTTATCAATAATTTTAAAGTTTTAAATGATTAGTGAAAGCAACATCGTTATCTTTATCATTATATTTTTAACAAAAGGAAACTAAAAAAAGATAAAAATGACAAGGAGGGTAAATTCATTTATTCCGAGATAAGTGTCGTCGGATACTCCTTCATAAAATCAATTTTAGGGTGTGTTAGTGTTTGAAAAGAAAGAAAAAACATATTAGATTAGATGTATTCTTAATAATTTTGAAATATTAAATTTCATCTAATTTCAGTATGAGTTGTTGGAGGTTTAAATTTATGGCATATATCTCTTTAAATTGAATATGCTATTAACAATTTTCAAAGGTTAAATAGTTAATAAAAGCAATATTTTGTGCTTATATTTTAAAAATAAAAATAAAAAAAAGGATAAAATGACAAAGGAAGGTAAATTCATTTATTCCTAGTTATTTTTTCTATTTTTGTGTGTTAGTTTTTTTTTCTATTTTTGGAAAAAGGAAAACTATTGTGGATCTTACAGAAGTTTCGGTCGCAGCCATCAGGAATGTACAGATTACCTTTGTAATTGTTGTCCGGACAAGTGCATCGGTAGTCTCCGGAGTAACATTACTGAGAGTTGATCGATGCACGAATTATTTTAAAATAATATTTTTATAACCGGATCAAAATTCGAATCGAATGACCAACTGAATCACGATTGAATCGATTCGAACCCGGTTGGACCAAATTTTATTAAAATTATATTATTTATATAATATAATTTTAATAAATAGCATATTATATAATATATAAATTATATAATAACCAAAAAATAGTTATATATAATTTAATATATTATTTATTATATGTTTAAAATATTAATGCTTTTCTAAAATAATAACGATTGATAATTATTATTATTTTTATTTATTATGTGATAGCAATAATATCATGTTAATTTATTTTATTTTGACTAACTCTTAATTTAATTATTTTTTCCCCAATTTTCACCTCCTTCCTCTCTATTTCTTTTCAATTTTCACCTTCTTCCTCCTATATTTAGTCATTCCAATTTTAGTTTACCTAGTGTTATTTTTCAAATTTCTTCTATCTCTTTCAATATTTTTTGACCTTGATTTGAGTTCAATCATTTTAAAAAAATATTATATTAAAAAATTAATGCTTATAAAAAGGCAATCATTATATTAAAAAAATTAATGCTTATAAAAATACATGATTGATGTATTAATATTTTTAATACTAATAATATTATCTTAATTATTTTACCAAAAATTATTGCTAATTTTTCTATTATTTTACTTAAATTTCTTTATTTCAATAATTTTCCTTTTTTATTTCCATTTCTTTTCCTTATTTATGCCTCCTCTTATTTACTTCTCATTTTTAATTTTATTTCTGCCAATTATTTCCTTTAATAAAATTTAATGCTTGCCCAAATCTTATGCTGATTGATCTTATTATTATTATAATAACGCTATATTAGTTATTTTAATACAAATTATTGTTCATTTTCCTATTATTTTACTTAGCTTTCAATTATTATTAAATCTTTCTTTTTTTAATTTGCATTTATTCTTTGCATTTATTCTCCTTCCACATTTATTATTATTTCCAATTTTATTTTTGGTAATCGTTTGAATGCTTTCCTTTTATACGATTTTTGCTTCTATTTTTGTATTTAGTTTTCATTTAATTTGATTCTCATTTGCTATGTATCAAATTTTATTCAATTTGATTGGCATCAAACTCTATCACTACGTGAACATCACTTTAATTAAGTCAATAAATCATAAGTTTCTTCTCGATTTAGGTAAAACAAACACCCTCATGACCACACATTTAAATGGGTTATTTAACTTGCAAGACCATTCATAAAAATAATGAACTAGTAAGACACACTCTACCTTTCTATTTCTGTTAAAAGAATATTTTGCATTTTATGTGAGAATTTAAAACACACTATCAGAATTTATTCTTTTCAGCTTAGATTCATTAATATTCAGAATTATTAGCACTTGACTCAATAAAAAAAGTTAAATCTATTAATCCTGTGACACAGTCTCGCTCTTCCAATTGTGCCAACCAAACTTAATTATCGAAATCTAATATTTTATTGTAACTTTAGTATTTATATCTTTGATGAAACTTAATTTATGGTCTGTTTTGCTAAACTTATAAGTAGAAACTACTTATAATTCGATTTTAGAATTTTTTCATGTTTGATAAATAAAAAAAATATACTTATAAGTTATTTAAGTAACAACTTATAAGTTGAAAAAAAAAGGTCCTCCTACTTATTTTTAAAGTTGACTTATTTTTTAAAGTTATTTAAGTAACAACTTTTGTGTTGACGTTGTAAATAGCTTCTGCATGCTTGAAGGCATGCATCGTGCACCCATTGCTTATCATGCTGTCTTGAATAATCATAATGTTGATCCATATGCGCACAGGGCTATTCTGGATTGGATAATAAAATGATCAAGATGTCACATTGCCATTCAACTGTCCGTGAGAATAATTGTCTTGATTTGCTTAGATGTAGTAGGTTTCAAAAGGGTCACAGGTTTGTTTGAGCAGACTAAACACTCTGGTTCATTCCTAGTTACCATCCTAATAATGTTATGCTGTGTGGTCTTTATAAGACCAGATGTCTCGAAGCTATTTCTGAGTTGCTGAGAGACATGGAAGTCAGAATTTATTCCGTTTAACCTTACACTTGGTCTTCTGATCAAGTTGCACTGTCTTATTTCAGGGCTCCATTTGTTCAGGAAAATGTGTTAATATTGCCTGAAGCCTAACTATATCATTATGGTTGGACTGCTTCTAAAGGCTTTTTGTGTAGTTCTACCAGAGAACAAAAACCATCTCTGTGCTAAGTGCACATCTGTTGTGGGGAATTTAATGCCATTAGCAGTTCCAAGTGTAACTTTCCGAATGAGGTTCTTGTGTGCTCACTCTTTCTTTTGTTCACTGGAAAATCTTGGAAACTTCAATTATTATCAGAACTTGCAAAGATCAAGTTTAGATGGAAGCCAAAACCCAGGATCGAGTTGTTCTTGCTCCTGTTTTTACTACTTCATGTTCAACTCAAAGAATTCCACATGTATCAGCATTGCCCTACAGGTACAACATCTCACGTTATATTTCCTAATTTGGATGGAAAATATTTCTCCTTGGTGGTATAGTTGGTACTTTAATAGGAGAAAAATAAATTCACAGTCAATCAAACAATCATAATGCATATCATGTTGCTTGATGAGTGTCCTGTCATTTTCCTTTTTTTTAAATGAGGTATTCACTTTTTTTGACAAAGGAGATATTCATTTTTTTTCATTATGAACTTCTTGTTCCTGATAGTTCAGTTCATCACATTCAGATTCATTTCATAAATATATAGTTTTGGGATCTTAAAGTACTAAAAGGCTGTTATTGTTGTTCTACTATATTGATGGCTGACGACGCAAACTTATTGTCATTTTTATTCAATAATAGATCTTTTTCCTGAAACAATATGAGCAACTTCGATATATTTTGCTCCACAAATATTTAATAGGTTTTTATTATGTTCTATTATTAACTTCAATATATCATCTTCTTCATACAAACACATGACTAGTACATACGAAATGATCAATTAATTAAGCTGCACAAAGTAATCATAGAAAACAAAATAAAATTCATCTTGGGTGCCTCATTGAAGAAATCATTTCCCTTTCTAGACTAAAATTTCTCGTATGTTGACTTGACGATTGCATAATGGGTGAATAAGATATGTCTTGAATCAAAGGCATTCTTTCTTCATCACCTCTTGTGATCTCATTCTCTCTTATTTACAATTTGGCCTTATGCAAGCATCGAAGTTGAACCTCCACTTCTGTCATTGTAGGTCGTTCATTCCCTTTTATCTTTAGGCACATTTCTACAAGTCTAGCAACTTTATCAAGCTCATCTATTGTCCCTTCCACCTTAACTCGAGCCTCCATAAGTTCAAAATGTCGATTCTCTCTCAATGCTTGAATAAATTGTATTATTAAATTTTTTTCTTCCTTGTTATTGTCAAAAGAGATAGGTTTCTCCCCTGTTAATAACTCCAAAAGAATGACTCCAAAGCTATACACATCACTTTTCTCTGTTAGTTGAGAGGTTTGATAGTACTCTGGATCTAGATACCCAAACGTACCTTGAATAGCTGTGAATATATGAGTTTGATCAAGTGGAATTAACCTTGAAGCTCCAAAGTCCGATACCTTAGCCGTGAAATAGTCATCCAAGAGTATGTTTGAGGATTTCATGTCCCTATGAAAAATTGATATGGAAGCGGACGAATGCAAATATTCAAGTGCTCCTGCAGCTTCTGCAGCAATTCTCAAGCGATCTTTCCAAGACAATGTCGACTTACATTCTGAACTATGGAGGTGATGAAAAAGAGTTTCGTTTGAGATAAATTCATATACCAACAAAGGGACTTCGGTTTCTAGGCAACATCCAAAAAGTTTTACTATATTCTTATGATTGATCTGAGATAGAATGGTAACTTCATTTAGGAATTCATCGATCTCTCTCTTCTCCTTAATTTTTGATCGCTTGATTGCAACGATATGTTGACTTGTTAGGATTCCTTTGTAAACTGTTCCATGGCCACCTTGTCCGAGAATTCTTGAAGAATCAAAGTTGTCAGTGGCCTTCTCGAGATCTTTTAGGGAAAATATTTTAATTTTATCAGCATTGTCTTCATTAGATGCAACGAGTTGTTGAAGTAATAATCCGTGATTTTCATGAAAGTGTCTTTCTCTTGTCCTCTTTTGTTTTATCTCATTCCATTTCCTTGCGGCAAAAATTGAGATTATAAGTATCAGTAGTGTACCAAAGCCGATGCTCACACCAATAATAGCACCTGCATATTTGTTGTTTTAACAAAAAACTTGTAAAATTATATTTTTAAAAACCTAGTATTATTCCATCAGTTACTCAATATTCATTAATGATTACCTAAAAGAAGACCGGATAACTTTTTGTGAGAGATGCAGGGCCCTATTGTAGGATCACCATGTGAGTTCGGTGGACAATTGCAAGTGTAGTTCCCAGGAGTATTAACACAGTCGCCGTAGCAGGCATATTTTTGTGGGTTGTCACATTCATTAATATCTAATAAACGAATCAATAGGCCAAAATTAAGTATATTGGAAATGTTTGAGAGAGTTTTGAAACGAGGCTGAAATAAAAAAAAAATGCTAAAATTTCATAAAAATAAAAACTAGACTTTTTTTTCAAATCTATTTTTTTTATAGTTGCCATCCCCAGTATTTGGATTTGGTCTCGAACCCTCAAATCCGTACGACTCAATATACAGCACACTGCCCACATGTTTGCCTCTGCTCGCATATCTCACGGTGGACCTCAAATTTTTTTGGCACGCACTCTAGCTCTTATTAACTCCGCCTATGTTTATAGCCGGTCCCAAGCCCGGATAAAGGAGGAGGGTTGTGTTAGGCCTCGACAACCAACGTAAAACCTCGTCGAATCTCATGAACATAGATCAACGAGCGCAATGGCGTCGTATGATCCATGTAGCCGACCCCACCTAGTGGGATAAGGCTTTGTTATTGTTATTATTGTTGTTGTTGCACTCTAGCTCTTATTAATTTTTTGCAAATGTAATTTAAACTGTCAAAAGAAAAAGCATATATGTACTATTTCATACTCGCAGGTTTAATGGGAAATGGCAGTAAAGTATAAACAAAGGGAAGTAAGAAAGTACCAATGCAGCCATGGGGAAGGTATGGATTTCCTTCAAAGCCATCCAAGCATTTGCAAATATATCCCGCACCAAAACTTGTGATGTCTGTGTCGACGCATCGACTGTTGTCGGTGCGACATGCGAATTTGCTACTTTCCGCCGCTGCCTCCTCGCAGGATCTGTTTTCGTATATTGCCCAGTTATAAATGATTCCGCCTTGAAGTAACCCGAAGGCATTAGAAGCGTACGGCTTGTAGAAATTGCCATAGGATTCCGTTAATTCAACCGGCGACGTCATGTTGTCAGTGTCAGTCAACTCGACACCTGATGAAACAACTTCTATTCTGCTTTCGTCCACCGTGATCTCATTAATTCGACCGGCGACGCCACGTTGTTTCTTGAAAGTGAGAGTCGGAGGATTCGAGTTTTCGTAGCATGTAAGGGCAAAAGATTTTTCTCTGTAGCAGCCCTGCTCCAACCCAAACGGGAAGGGAATGCTCACGTTGCCACATTTTGTTGCACAGTTCATTGATGGATTGACAATTGGATCTGTAAATTTAAGTGATTTAGTTAAGAGGTACATAGAACATGTTTTAGATTTAGGATATAATGTTTCGTGAGGCTCCTTCACAGAATCAATTTTTAACAAAAGGAACTAAAAACAAGATAAAAATGACAAGGAGGGTAAATTCATTTGTTTCTAGTTTTTCTTTCTATTTTCTCACTAAGCAAGATTATTTTGGGAAATAAAAACAAAACTATTGTGGATCTTACAGAGGTTTCGGTCGCAGCCATCAGGAACATATGGATTGCCTTGGTAATTGTTGTCCGGACAAGTGCATCGGTAGCCCGGAGTAACATTACCGGAGAGTTGATCGAAGCACGAATTTCCGCTGAGGCAAGCGTAGCTCTTCGTTGCCTTCTGTGCTTCCTTGCAGGACTGCTGGTCTGCTATGCGCCACTCCATACCAACTTTGCCGTCGGAGACTCCCGATGAAAAATCAAACCAGGCGACGAAGGCCTTGACGCCGGAAGCACTGTTCACCGACGTGTCGTTCGTCCGAGACAGTCGAATACCGTAAGATTGTACGCTTGTGTCCATTTCAACTGTGCAGCAGCCGTTCACGCTATTGCAGGAATTCGAGTCGATAGTGTCGTTCCCCAGGTGGACGACGCCTCCTCCTCCTCCTCCTCCTTCGGGACACGTTGTCGAACAATTGGCCACGGCTTGATTGGTTGTCAGATCCACCAGAGTGCCCACTGCACTGCAACCAACCACCACCAGTTGGTTGAAGAGTGAGGAGGGGATGAAGTATGGAGTGTTCGCCAGAGCTGTCCAGGAAGTATTAGAGACGTCATCGTTGACATCCATCATGGCAACTTGAGCCTTAACGAAGAAATTAGGTGTGTTTGATCGGACGTCGACGTCATCGACGACCTCGACGGTGCCGGAGCTGTTGCCCAAGAGCAGCTTGGGAGGATCGGTGGTGGCGTCGCAGGTGAGCTCAAAGCCAGGCCTGAAGCAGCCACGGCCGACGCCGAAAGGATACTCGATCATTTTGTTGCCGCAGCTCTTCGGACAGTCCGGGGGTAGTGGAAAAGTCACGCTTGTAGCTGTGGAATTACCATCTGCAGCACTTGAGGAAGAAAAGAGCAGGGACACAAGCAACAACAATGGCGCCCGTATCCTCATGTCCAAAGTTAGTCACAGGCATATGATAGAACAAGGACCCGTACATAGATTTTTTTCCCGATCCACATTATATTTTTCTCATAAAACCACTTCATGTGTTTCATAAAATCTTTTTTTTAATTGTTTTAGGACGACTTCGAGTCTTCCAGGTAGTCTTCCACTTCATGGGTCCACTTTTAGTCGACTTTATCCTTTCGTTGCCACTTGCCACTTGCCACTTGACAGTTCAATTCATTGCTTCCTAATTTGATTACACGGTCACATTCGACGACAGTGACGCTAGAAAAAAATATACAGTCATTTCTAATAAATTTTCATAAACTCATGCATTATTTTTTTACTTTTGTTTATTTTTCATTGAAAGTTATATTTTACTCTGTTTTGAATTTTCAGTATAATTACTCTTAATTTATGGCAAATTAAAGTAGAAATATCAGATTAGGAATATCATTCAAAAATACAAAGCAAAAAAGGGCAGTGTCCTAAATCAAAACGACTCGTGTTCAACGAATACTGAAGTCACGTCAAATGCAAGCATTAAAATGGACCGTGTTAGTCACATAAACGGACTGAGTTTTATCCATATTTAAGTTCGTCGTGTCGTATTCAAAACGCATCTTACCTTTATTCGGAAGCCACCACATATCAACATCTCAGCAAAATGCGAGTCGAGTCCAATACCATGTCCAATTCAAACTTCATCACATATCAAAACGGACCCTATTTCTAAGCGATGCGGGTCGTGTTGTCTCACACATGTCAGTTTGTGTAATCCTAAGACTGATACAAAGTTGTGATCTAGGATTCATCTAAGTCATATGACTTAAGCCATCATATCAGATTTTCACCTATAAATAGGTATTGTTGCAGCTACACAAGGCCCTCTTAGATATCTCCTCATGTTTCTCTACATAAAAATTGAAAACACCGTCAAGCCAGTTTTGGAGGAGAAGCCCGTGATTCATCCTGAAGATTAGAAGATGACGAGGCTCTGCAAAAAATTTATTTGTCTTTTCATCTCAATTATTAGGCTTAATATGTAACGCCCCCAAAATCAGACCTTGCCACCTGGCAGAATCATGACTTTAAGGACGCTACCGTCTTACATCTTTGACTATACTTTGACCAATCCACTGATCAACAATGTGAACACGTAAATGCGGAAGCCAATATCAGTACCTATGCCATGTCACCTCATCACGAACACCATCACGCTGTCGCTGTGTCATCACCATCTATTTGAACATATTTGCCTACAAAATTGAATTCGTAGGGGAGATGAACCTCCCGTGAGTTTTGACACTCAGTAGGTAAATGATCATAAATAAGATAATCAATATGTAAAAGAATCATTAATTGACAATAAGCTTTAACAATTAATAATATCTCAATAGGGTCGTCCTTTATCTTTGGCCTTTAACTTTTACCTTTCAATATCCATATTCAATTGATGGAAAGAATAGCAATTTACACCCTCTCTGGTGATGTCCTTTTCTTTCAATATCAATATCCAATGGATGACATTAGTAGCAATAATCACATTCTCTGGTGATGTCAATATCTTTCCTTTCAATATACTCAAGTAATCTCATCAATATATCATTCTCTATTTATCTTGTCTTATATGAAGCAATCATTAACAATCAATGTGAGCCTTTATTATTGCAAGAAGATTCCAGCGGTCCGGGGCCAATATGACTAGCTAGGCCATGGGTCAACCCGAGACCCGTCAATAATAATTAACTCAGAGAGAGCACCAATAACCCTCAAGTGATTAAAG
>LTAE01006247.1:13603-25931 GCA_001647135.1 Pontederia paniculata
ATTCTTTTAAAATAGTCAACATAGGATTAGGAATATTTAATTGATAAGAAATATAACAATTTGATTTCAATTCAAACTTTTTTCCTAATCTTAACCAACTATATCTTTCCTTATCCTATCTATCTCCTCTTTTTTTTTATTTTAAAAATATGAGATATTACATAATATTTCTATATTTAGGGGATAGGCTATATTGAACATCGTTAATTTCTAGATTATTTTTATATCTCTACAAATATGTGAACTTGCATATCAATTATTTCGATTATTAGTTTTCAATTAAAGCTTTTCATTGTGCTTTAACGAGAGATATTGTTGATGAGATTTCTCTGCAATTGAATTGGTTCTCGGATCTTTTACTGAATATATTATTAAATTTCTTCTCAGCAGTCGAACGTGAACAGTTTCCCCAAGGAACACGGGTTGTTTCCTCTCTGCTGAAGCATCGGATTTCCTCGAACAATATTTTCTTAATATTTATTCAGGTTACCGAGGAACACAAAATGTGTTCTTAATATACCCGAGCCGTGTTACCTCAGTCGACATTCTCTCGCACATTGCTTTTGTGGACGCAGTCCATTTCGAACGCAAATGCAGGCAGTTTTTCTTTATATTTTTTGGCCGTTTTCCGTATATTTTGGGTTCAAGTTTATTCACAATTATTTGGTTCAGAATTTGTGAATTGTGGATTGTTAATCACCTAATTTGGATTTTAATAATTTAGGATTTGTTGTTTACTGCATCTTAGTTTAATTAATTAGGGATTGATTTGGTTCGAACCTTCCCAAGTTGATATTAAATTAAGACAATTAGGTCATCTAGTTTGGAGTCTTATATATTTAACACAACTCTTCTGTCACAAGAATTGCAGGATTAAATTGATTATTTTATTCAAAAAAATGATGATGGAAACATAAGTCCTAATCCTAACCCAATTATCATCTTCTATCTTTTCTCTTCTCTTTTTTCCTTTCCTTTCCTTTCTTTTCTTTTCTGGAAACAATTGAAAATATTTTACTCAGATTTCTAAGTAAGGTTTTAGAATATAAAACTCATCAATTCTCGTGGGAACTATATCTTACTCATCTCTTTATTACTTGTGCAACTAGTGCACTTGCTAGCATATTGCTATCATAATTCTTGCAACAAGTTTTTGGCATCGGTAACTATTTTGTTATTTATTTCTAAAGCTTTTACTATTAGTTTGGGATTTTCTATTTCTTTTGTTTATCGAATTTTTTTTTCCAAAGGCAACATGGGCCGCATCACCTGCTGACACGGAGCGCATCAGACCAAACACAAACCATTTTGTTTGAAAAAATGGGCCATGTTTGAGTTTGAACTTTTAACCTCTCCCCGTGTTTTGATAATTTTTCAGGAAATATTTTTTGCACACAACTAAGCAGAACAACCTCAATGGTGAAGAAACAAAAGCCCAATCGATCGAAACCACAACTTGAGAACAACAATAAGACTCCAAAAAAAAGATGAAGTCCAGGAACAAAAACAACTTGATGAATCTAGACCTTCATCGAGCCATCATCCAGAAGATAAATCGAGATTAATTCAAGTTGACATTAACCCAGCTAGGCAAAGTAAGAACCCATCTCATCAGTGTGAAGATCTGTCGACAAATCCATTAGCCATGATGACGCAAATGATGAGCATGTTGATGAATAAATTTTCCATGCAAGAGGATTATATCAAAAATTTGGAGAATCATACTTCACAAATCAATCAACGCAACATAGAGACAAATGATGTTATCAAATCATCAACATTGTTAAGGGACAAGTTGGATGACATGTTTTGTCAAGTAATATCTAGATTCAGCAAGAATTTGCCTCGTAAGACCAATTGATCACCAACTTGAAGGTCGAGGGATGACCAATTTACAAGATCAAAACAAAGTCATTGATGATCGTCCTCCTCCTCTGCAACCATGAGAGATTCAACATAAATTTGATAAAATGCAGGCCAAAATTCAGGAACTCGAGAAGCAAGTTGCACAATTATCTTCTCAGAAGGTTGGCACCACGGAAAGTCTGTCAGTTTGTGTAATAGACACAAAATTTTCAACAAAGTCGTAGTGGCATTTTTGAAAAAAAATTCAAACTAACATGGGTTATTTCATCATTTTTTATGGAAAAAATAAAATAAATTAAATAAAATAAGTTTGGATTGGTCGTCTAATCACGACACGTATCATGGACGCCATATAAAAACACCCTCTTCTCTCCCACCAGATTGCTACAGTGCCGCCCCCTCCCCCCTCATCTCTCCCGTTCGTATCTTCCGTGTACGAGAGCAGCCAGGGCAGCACCGGCGGGCGCGACTCCGGCGACGACGACACAATTGGAAGGTACGAAGGCATTGCTCTCAATCACGCGAACTTGATGGAAGATGCTGATTTGTTTTTGGTTGTGTGAGCAGCCTGGGACTGGAGAGGCAACGCCAACGCACGAGGAAGAATTTGGCGGCTTTCCGAACGCGATTTACAGCCAATTCTCCCTGGTGAGTTAACATCAAATTTTTGTCGGGTTTTGATGTCGTGATTTCACTCGGGTTTCATGCATTTGATTCATTTGTGATAGTCATTTTTGCATATATGGATTCCAGCACCGGAGACTACTGAGTCGTCGGTGTTGTTTGACAATCTCACTCGTCTCCTTCAGTGAGTTTCTGATTGGATACAACTTGTGATGTTTATTCGATGAGCTTGGGGGTTGATTGGGGGTTTTTATTCTGACGTGTTGCAGTTTTTCGCGGGTTTGGGAGTTCGCCAGCATTTTTTGAGCGGTCATGAAGTTGTCGAGCTCCCGATAAGTCACGAGTGCATCCCAGCAACAAGGCTTAACTAGCTGAGCATTGATTTATGTCCGACTTGTGCAGTTTCGATTCTTCATTCACGCATGCACCATCTGAGCTGAAAATGATGACTACAAATCCTCCAGTGAGTACTCACTTGTTAGAATGATTAATCAGTAGATGTATCGATATGTCTCGATTATACCTCAGCGAACTATTGTTTTGTTATCTACAAACGTGATGTTGCCGGAATCTGGAGAGACGACCAGACGGGCGACGTTTTTTGCATACCTATTGAGCGCCTTATGAAGGATATATTTTGCATACGAAATTAATTACCATGGAGTCAGACACGAGGTGTCTGGACTATGCAACAAAACTAATCTGTAGTACAACGAGTATGTATATTTGAGCAACTATGTAAGTCATAGCTTTGGCTCAAAATATTTGTAGAGCAAATACGTGAGTCATAGTCCTTTGCTTACAAAATATTTGAGTGATTATGTTTTCCCTAACATGTCATAATCTAACTCAGTGATAGAGCATCATGTTTTCCCTAACAGGTCATGATAAGGCTCTTAAGTTGGTTGAGCAGTTGTGTATCCCTAACAGATCACAACAATAAGCTCCCATATTTGTGTTGTGCTTCTACTTGTAGGTCGCACGACTCATTTGCCATATTATGAACGAATGATAGAGAATAACACTGGCCCATTGCGTGCGATGGGAGATTGTTGACTCAACGCCCACCTTGGGCCATTCATCTTCAAGCATGCACGTATGTGCATTTGGAAGGCAAATGGACTGATGTTTGATGCAAAAATTCACACGTGTAAAAATACTCGGCAAGTGTACCGATCGCTCAAGTAATAAAGAGTGAATAAAGAGTTGTCGATCCCATAGGGACTAATGGAATAAAAATCCGAAATCTTATTTGAAAACTTGAAAAGATAAATTTTAAAAGTTTGTTTTGAAAAGATAAAAGAAAAGAAAAGATAAGATAAGTAAAAGTTAAAAGATGAAATTTAAATGTTGCAAAAGATAAATAGATAAATAGATTAGGTTGGTTAGGGAGAGAAGTCTGTTCACCACTGTTATCTTTTGGAATTAATCAATAAAAGTATCTAAATGTTGGATGGCAGAAGAACTGATTTAAATTTATAAGACTCCGAAAACGGATGACTTTATTATTTTAATAATAATTTAAGTTAGGAATACGTGAAAACGTTAGACCCAAAATTAATTACTTTTAAAATGCAATGAAATCAAATCCTAAATTGCTAGGCCTCTTTCGAGTGAATAGCAACCTACAACCTATGAATTCTGGAAACAGATAGACATAGGTCCTTGAATCCGAACAAGCAAATTCAGAAAAACGGTCGGAATAAATAACTCCGGACACGGCCCGCGTCGCGTCCAAAATGGACCGCGTCGGTCAATAAAAATGTGGCTCCTCAATGACGAGAGAACACGATCGAGTCCTTAGGAAGATCACGACTGCGGTTGTCTCGAATAAAAATGATTAAAATAACCGAGAAACATCAGAGACTGGACGCGTGAACAACACAACCCGTGTCAGCTCTGGAAAAGACACGGTCGAGTCTTTAGAAAGATCACGAACGTGTTTCGATAAAAATAATAAAATATTCAAATAGTTGTGTATAAGGCTCGGAAAACGAGGAGAAGAACACGACCGAGTCGATGAAGATCACGACCGTGGTTCTTCGCCAATTAAAATATTCGAGAAAAGAAACGCAAACGATCACGGCGAACAGAGAGAAAACAGACCGTGTTAGGTCAACACGGCCTGTTTTCTCACGACCGAAAACACAACTTTCGATTATAAAATTCAGAAATAAAATCAGATACGAACATAGAGACTAATACTAACAATATCTCATGATTAATGTCAATAAACTACTCATTACTATAGTAAATTATTCAGATTCAAGTTCATCCAATCATTCAGCATAAAGTAATCCAAAAGAGAAACAATGTTTATAGATTTCTTCCCTAACCAATAAACTAAACTAAGAAAAAGAAAACTACTAACAGATCTGCAAAATTTCTTCAGGACTTCGTCGTCGTCGGGTCTCCTCCTCTCCACACCAGAGCTGCAGGCAGAGACTTCAAATTCCAAAAGCAAGGATCCCCCTTTGGGGTACGAGGGGTCTTATTTATAGGCAAAAGTTGACATGAGGGCCCTAAATCGGACGGTTAAGATTAAATCTTCCTAACTTGGAGGTGAAGTAATCATCAAGAGTCGTCCGTTCTGCCGAACCACCTTTTAAGGTGAGAACACAGCCCTTTTATACCAAAACGACCCGAGTTTGCTGACGTGGAGTCTGATTCATACTTGGTTTTGAACGCGGACGGTTCTGACGTCATCGCTGACACATGGCGTCTTCTTAATGGGTGAACCAACCGTTTTGACGTGGAACACCGTCATGGCGCTGAGCTGACGTGGCATCCGAAACGGCCCATTTTTGATAATGCGGTCCGAGTTGAGTACTAGGAGTTGGAATTGTTAACTGAGAGCCCGACACGACCCGTTTTGGTGTGAATGCGGCCCGTGTCGGTTTTGAATTCTGTAAGCGTCGGTTGTTTGCTATTTATTTGAATTCTTCGCAGTTTTGAGACTTTTTACCTGAAAATTAAACAACAGAGAACATTTGGGTAGTTTCTTACTCATAGACAAAATATAATGAATAAAACACTAAAACGATAAACAAACATATACTAAATGCCAAAATATAATATGAAATGGATGCGTGCAACATGTATATTTATGCTCGCATCAATGTCCCTTCGCGCTCGCGTGCGTGAAGCGACAGATGATCACGTCGTTTGAGACGTGACCATCCCTTCATCTTCTGCAACTTCCTATTACATAGTGTAAATAAGGCAGCAGGCCATGGCCCTTGTGAACTTGAACTACAAGAGAGTAATAATGTTTATTCTATCTCATTCTTTACATTTGAGTTGTGAATCTGCATTCCAAGTTCACGTAACTTGATTCTCGACGACGAGGACACACCGACGTGTTGTTAGTATTCGTGGAAGAATTCCTTTCGGCTCCGACATCCGACATTTTCGCTGCAAGAGGTATTCTGTATATCTCGTTTATAGTTGAATTATATGTGTTATAATTCCTACAAATTTAATAATTAATTTATTACTAGCTAATTGTTATTCATTATTAACTATTCAAATCTCTATACCCATAGTGCTCATCATTGATCGTCGTGCAATGCCATCCAAGCGTTGTGGTGCTTGAAGTGCAGAGAAAGAAATCTGGGGCTTAATCCCTTTCTATTTTTTTATCTTCTTCCATGTTGAAGGAGGCGGCGACACTTTGGTTTAGGAAAGGATGACTGATCAAAGTAGTTCTAGTCTAGGAGGAATGTAACAAAGAATTAACAATTAAGAAGATTAAGTACTATACAGGCATATGAAATTTATGGATTCCTTCGCATTCCAATAATCTTGTGTGATTCACATCTATGAGGTTTGTAGCGAATATTTTCTGTTATTAATATGACATGCAAATTTGCTAATTTGTAGCTTAGCCTCAGCACAAGATAAAGACTCAAATGCCTAGTTATAAAGAACTTGTTAATGGGAAAACGCTAAAGACCAAAATATTTAACCATATCCACCTTTTGTATCGAACTTCTTAGCTGAACCAAGTTATATTTTCAATCTTCCTCCACCGTGATGTTGTATGTAACGATACCCTTGAAAGACTTGAAGTGAGAAGTGGAGGATAAAATATGTAGTTGCATGTAAGAACAAATGAATCGTGTTTGTCACAACCTTTCTCTAACCAAAATGGAAAGGGAATGATCACAATTCATTTAATCCACTTACAAATTTATTTTTCAAATCACTTAGTATAAGTTGAACAATTGAGTCTATGTTATTTTTTAATAACTCTACATTCACTTTATTACTGGATTGATTATGCATATGCAAGCAATTCTATATATTTTTCATCACTAAACTTAGATTGGTTCATATGATTTAAAAGTTTTATACACAAACAAAACACCAAAAGAAATTTTCTAACACGTCAAGTAAGAAATAATCTTTATGATATACCCGAGATGGGCACACATGTTATGCCTCATTCTTTAGTATCTTTGGCTTTTCTTAAGAATAGTAGTTGGACCTCTATTTCTCTCATAGTAGGTCTTTCACTTCCCTTTAATTTTAGGCACATCTCTGCGATTTTGGCAACTTTGATGAGCTCTTCTCTTGTTCCTTCCTCCATAACTCGTGCCTCCATTAGTTCAAATTGTTGATGATCGCTCAATGCTCGTAGAAATTTTGATACTAAATTTCCTTCTTCATCACTTTGTGCTAATGAGATTGGCTTTTGCCCTGTTAAAAGCTCCAAAAGAATGACACCAAAGCTATACACATCACTTTTCTCTGTTAGCTTCCATGATTGGTAGTACTCAGGATCTAGGTATCCAAATGTACCCTGTATAGCTGTGAATATATGTGTTTGATCAAGATGAATGAACCTTGAAGTTCCAAAGTCTGTTACCTTCGCTGTGTAATATTCATCCAAAAGTATGTTGGAAGACTTCATGTCCCTGTGGAAAATAGATATGGACGTCGAAGAATGCAAGTATGCTAGTGCTCCTGCTACTTCTGTAGCAATTCTTAGACGATCTCTCCATGACAATTTTGACTTCTCATCTGAACTATGGAGGTGATAAAAAAGAGTTCCATTTGAAATGAACTCATACACCAACAAAGGGATCTCATTCTCTAAACAACATCCAAAAAGTTTAACTACGTTCCTATGGTTGATCTTAGACAAAACAATGATTTCATTTATAAATTCATCTGGCTTACTCATCATCGTAATTTTTGATCGCTTGATTGCAACAACACGTTGGTCCGATAAGATTCCTTTATAGACTATTCCATGCCCACCTTGACCAAGAATTCTTGAAATATCAAAATTATCAGTGGCCTTTTGTAGTTCTTCTAAGGAAAGCAATTTTATTTTTTCAACATCATTTTTGTCGGAGGTAATACATTTTTGAAGCAATAAACCATGATTCCGATGAAAGTATCTTTTTCTAATTCTCTTTTCTCTTATTTTCGTCCATTTTCCAATAGCAAAAACTGATGTTAGAACTAGAAGTAGTGCACCAAAGCCAACACACACACCAATGATGATACCTGTAGAACACATATTTGGTCAATTATATATAATAATATTTTTTTTCCTTGGTGTCATTTCTTAGGAGTTAATGAGCCAGTCAATTTTCATGTCATGCATATGCATTCTTTTCTTACATTTTTCATTAATTATAACTTAGAAGTCATTGATTATGCTTGAAAGTAATTTTACAATATGCTAAACATATAAGTTTATTATATCCATAATAAAGTTTAATAATGTCTAAAAGTTCATAAAAATTTAAAAACAATAAATATAGTTATTATTAATTATTTGAATTATTTATCGAGCATCATTAGTGATCTTTTTAACCTACAGTTAATGAAATATATTGAAAAAATGAAAATAAAATATATTGAAATATATTGACAAACAAGCTCATTTATTTCCTTTGTAAGAAAATATGACAAGCTCTTTTTTTTCCTTTGTTTAGTACTTAAGATTTCTAAAGTGCATATAAATCTGCAGTAACTTAACAAAAAGAAACCTGCTGCATTTACCTAAAAGGCCTTCTTTCATGCATTTCCTTTTTGTAGGATCCCCATGCGTTCCAACTGGACAGGTACAAGTGTAGTTTCCAACAGTATTAACACACACTCCAAAGCAAACATATACTTCTGAGTTCTTGCATTCGTCAATATCTAACAAGCCGCAGATCGATATAAGTCGACAGTGAAATGTTTTAGTTATATGAAAAAAAGTAATAAAGGAGAAAATAAAACGCAACTTATAATAGTGCACTATTATTCTTCAACTTTTTTTCATGCATTTGCTGGAAACAATTTGATAGATTTTTATGATAGTTCGCTGCTTTCGACTTTTTTCTTTGTTCTGTTAAATCTTTTTTCAGTACAAAAGGTCACTAGCTTAATACATAAAATAAAAAAAAACTATATCGCAAATTCACAATTGAAATTTGAATCCTTCACCTCTAAGTCTCTTACTTGACTTCTAAGTCCATTGATAACTTCAAGTATGCTGGCTTAATTATTTGTTTAGCCTTTTGGCACCAGGTGAACCAAGTAATCAATTTTTTTATTTCCTATGTGAGATGTCATTTCTTGTATACTATCCAGAATATATATATTATATATAGAAAAAAAGATATTCAATTTTTTTATATAAATAATATCATTACTTTTTATAACACTACGTGTGTAATTGCTCTATGCTGTTATGCATGCATGAGTAATGTATCAAAGAAAGAATAAACAAATTAAGTACCTATGCAGCCATCTGAAACGTATGGATTTCCTTCAAAACCATCCAAGCATTTGCAATAATATCCTGTAAGATTCATAGTTCTAATGTTCGTATCCACACATTTACTGTACTTACTGCGACATGCAAATTTGCTCGTCATATTGGCCTCCGCGCAGGATTTAGACCCAACTGCCCAGTTATAAAATTGACAGCAGGTGAACCAAGTAATCAGTTCTTTCCAAAAATGAGATATCATTTCTTATATATTAGTCAAAATTTCAAACATATATATTATATATGGCGTTTGAGGCAAAATATACATTTTCCTGATTTTATTCCCTTATGCTGTTATATATGCATAGTGAATGTAATTAAGAAAGAAAAAGCTAATAGAAAACACTCCAAAGTGTACTCTTATCTTATATTTATAATATTTGTTGCTTTTTTTTTCAATTTCTTTATTATATTTCTGGCCTAAAATATTTTACCAATTTATAGTATATATAATAATTTATATACTATTACTTTTTAATTTTTTATATATTGTTGGTGAATCGGTATGTGAAACATATTATGTTTAGATAGTTTGTGCAATAAATATCATATAAATCGAACTTGAAAAGATAATATAATTACTAAAATTATTTGTAACATATTTTCTGATCAATTTATTAGAAAAAGTCAATATATTATTGATTACATTTTTATTTCTTTTACATTTGTCAATTAATTAATATTTCATAATAAAATAAATAAATATATTTTTGTCAAATTAGAAAGGACAAAAAATAAGAAGAGAATCTTAAGAAAATAAAGATATAATGCTCAAAAGAAAAAAGTTTCAAGAGTGATATTAATATTATTTGAATTGACGGTACTCTGAAAAAAGTTAAGTACCGATGCAGCCATCCAAAATGTATGGATTTCCTTGAAAGCCATCCAAGCATTCGCAATAATATCCTGTACGATTCACAGAAGTGACGGCTCTATCAACACATTTACTGTTATTGCTGCGGCATGCAAATTTGCTAATCTTTAGCTTGGCCTCCGCGCAGGATTGAGACGCAACTGCCCATTAACAAATTTGAGAGAAATATATATTTACCCCTCATTCCTTATACTGTTTTATGCATACATGAGGAATTTAACAAAGAAAGAAGAAATTGAGGAAATTTAAGTACCTATGCAGCCATCTGAAATGTATGGATTTCCTTGAAAGCCATCCAAGCATTTGCAATAATATCCTGTATGATTCACGCTCGTAACGTCTGTATCGACACATTCACTGTTATTGCTGCGACATGCGAATTTGCTCATCTTTAGCTTGGCCTCCGCGCAGGATAGAGACTCAACTGACCAGTTATAAATAACTCGTTCTTGGGAGAACGCTAAAGACCCATATTGTGGAAACCAAATCCAGCTTGTGATATCGATCTTGTCAGCTGAAATAAGTTCTATTTGCAATCCTTGCTCCACCATGATGTTGTAAATAACCAGCTCTTTATTGAAAGCCCTGAAACTGAGAACTGGAGGATCCGACGTTTGGTCGCATGCAAGAGCGAACGAATTCTGTCTGTAACAGCCCTCTTTTAACCCAAATGGAAAGGGAACGTTCACGTTTCCGCAACTGGTCGTACAATTAGTTGACGGAAGAACTTTAAATGACGGATCTGAAATTTTAATAATCAGGTCAATTGAAAGAGAGAGAGAGAGAGAGAGAGAGAGAGAGCATCACCAATATCGCAGCCATTAGGAATATATGGATTGGCCGGGTAGCCAAACGTCAGACATTTGCAAAAGTAGCCAGCGGAAGTATCGGTGTCATTTTTGCATTCACTGTTGTCGCTGAGGCAAGCGTAGCTACTCAGTTCCTTCTCTGCCTCTTTGCACGAATCGTGATCACTTATGTGCCAGCGCATAGAAGTCAAACCATTGCCTGGAACGTCAGAGATCGTGGCCATGACGATGGTAGGATTAACAGCATTTACCCGAGACAATCGAATACCATAAGATTGCAAAGATAATCCACGGTAATCCAGCACCACGTTACAGGCGCAGTTCTCGTTTTTGCCTTTGAGCGTTTGGCAACTCGCAAGTGTTTTGTTGGTTGTTAGATCCACTAAAGATCCCACTGCGCCGCAACCATTCACCGAAATTTGGATATCGTTTGAGAGGAAGAAGTATGGCGCGTTCGCCGGAGCTGTCCACGGCATGTAGGAGAAGTTATTGTTGACGTCCATGATGACAACGGGGGTCTTCACCTTTACAAAACGAGCTTCATACTTGGCGCTAATGTCGTAGACGACCTCCATGTTGCTGGAGCTGTTGCCCAACAAGAGCTTGGGAGGATTAGTGGCACTGTTGCAGGCGAGCTCGAAACCAGGCCTGAAGCAGCCATGGCCGACGCCGAAAGGATAATCGAAGGTTATATTGCCGCAGCTCGTTGGACAGTCGGGGGGAAGCGGGAAAGTTACGCTTGTAGCAGTGGAATTATCATCTGCAGCACTTGATGAAGAGGACACAAACACAAGCACCACCAGCAACAATGGCTGCCGTATCCCCATGTCTAAGCTCACAGTTAACTTGTCACATGGCATGATAATAGTACACAGATCTGGATGGCATGGCATTTATAAATTACAATATACTTTGACGAAAAGGACTTAATATTATAAATTTTAGTCTTTTACGCGCGACTTCAAGTCTTGCATCGACACCTTTCATTGTCATTTATAAATTTCATTGGCATTTATAAATTATAATATACTTTGACGAAAAGGACTTAATATTATAAATTTTAGTCTTTTACGCGCGACTTCAAGTCTTCCATCGACACCTTTCATTGTCACCCATCCATATTTCTGTACTCGGCATTAATCATGGCGTGGTCACACAAGACAATTCAACTAATTCTGTAACACACAACCAATTCATAAACATAATAATAAATGATAGTACAAAATAATCGAAATCAAGAGAAGATGGGAAATCACAGCTTCAACTTAAGTAACTTCCAGGCCATAGGCCTCCCTTTGTAATCGAAAAAAAAAAAACTTAAGTAACTTTCCTAGTATCTATGTCTCGGTTACTCTCTCTCTCTCTCTCTCTCTCTCTCTC
>LTAE01006248.1:0-25931 GCA_001647135.1 Pontederia paniculata
AAATTTAATGCTCACCCAAAACTTATTCTAATTGATATTATTATACTAATAATGCTATATTAATTATTTTAATTCAAATTATTATTTACTTTCCTATTTTTTTAAATAACTTTCAATTATTATCAAAATTTTCCTTCTTTTTAGTTTCCATTTATTCTCCTCCAACGTTTTTTCACATTTCCAAGTTTGCTTTTAATAATTGTTTTCAATTATTTCCTTTTAAACATTTTTTTCTTCCATTTTTGTAATTAGTTTCCATTTTTATTAAAAAAATTCAAATTTGATGTTGAACTCGGTTCTGAACCGGTTCATCGGTTCGTCGGTTTTAGCCGGTTCGAATCGGTTCTATCCGGTTCAACATCAGTTTTGGTTTTCAACTAAAACCGGACCGGCCTAGCTGCCGGTCCGGTCCGATTTTAATAATATTGCTAATTATAATAGGTAATGCTCACAACAAAAATTTGCGTACTTGAGATGTTAAACAAGAAGATTTGATTAGGTAGGCGACACTTTGAAGAATCATATATTATATGTTTGTTAAAGCAAATAGATATCACATATATAATCGGATATGTTCAACCTGAGTTGATCAGACTCATATTAAGTCGAAAAGCTCAAAGGGGGCGACTGGGTAACGATCCTAGGTGACATGCCGACTGCCGAGGCCAGAGTCCCACCTTTATACTATTTCATAGTCTTTTTTGTTAATAATAATTTCTTAAATGTCACCCAAAAATAATTGTCCTCTAAAAAGTAAAAACCAATCCAAATTTCCAACAATAAGCACCACAGTAAACTATAATTGGAAAAGTAACATAAACAATGGAGCATTGGAAAGGTAACATAAACAATGGAGCTTTTTCACAGTCCTAGAACTTCTAAGCTTCATCTTGTACTGAACTAAACCATGCTCTTGGCCGAACTGAGACGCGACTAATAGACAAACAACAACATTAATCCAAGTTACAAGTCACAGTGGCGGCGATTGCGGCGGCATATCGCACCAATGGATTGGTCCTGTGTTCCATCTCAAACCCCCCTTCGGACCGACGGCGGACAATGCCGACAACGAATCCATCTGCTGCAGCCAAGACTCAACGCCACCGCCTTGCGTCGACGTTGACGTCACCATCGCCGTTGGAGTTGGTCCATCACTTTGTATTTGCCCACCACTTTGGATCCTGTGCATGGTGGTCGACGAATCCAACACGGGATTAAGGTCATCCATGAGCTGCTCCTTTCTTGTGTATGCACTCTCGCACACTGCTTTGGAATGATATAATGAAATCACTTAAGAAAGAAAATTAAGAACGGACATAAACACCTAATAATAACTATAATTTAATTTCTAAAATAAGAAATCCAATATTCATAAAGGTAAAAAATTAATGTTTGTAGATATATTATTTATTTATTTAAATACAATATTTTATTTTAAGAAACTGAAATTAAATAATATTTATCAATGAGTAGTACAACATATATTTAAAATAGAATAATTGAGATTTAAGTTCACACTAAATGAATAAAATTATAAATGTATACAAACATTAAACCCAATAATGAAATTCCAATGCTATATATTGGTAACTTTGGTGTGTTTGATTATGATGTAGATTAGGAATTAAGCATTTATTCCTAATTTGTACCCTTATACTTAAATTTAAGAATGTCATTATAAAAAATATATATCTAACTTGGCTGGTCAAAAGTTACGGTGAGTATTATCTTATACTAATTTTGAGTACAAGATTTAACAAACTAAATAAGTATAACTATATGATGAGTATTTCTTATTCTCGATATATTATAATATTAAAAGAATAGAATATTTTTTATAATTAGAATTATATTTTTACAAGTTTATACTTATTTCTCTCTTATTCTCGAAATTCTCTTAGCAATAATCTACAGGAAAGATATTCCTTTAGCCAAATTGGTGGTACACCATGCTATTGCTAATTAAATGTGTCAACCGAATTTGATTATTTTATCATATAGTTTGGTAAACCGTCAACGATATTATTTTTTAGTGCACGCGTGTCTCACGAGTTCAAAAGCTAAAAAAATTATGGTGAACTTACCAATTGGCGCACTCGGGTCGTTCCATCTTGTTATTGGCTCCGCTTGTCCTCCGAGCTCTTCGTGGCCGACCATCCTGAGCAGAAGCATATCGTCGTTATGCAAGAATTCTCCGGCTGATGCATCTTGCAGAAGGGAGGTGAACATTCCGGCCCCGCGACTTGGCGGAGGATCCAAGACGACCTCCGTCGAACATGCGGCGGGCAGCAACAACGCGTCCTGGTAGTTCTCCGGCGCCAGAGGTCCTGTAAGAAGCTGCTCATGCTGCGGTTGAAGCGGCAGCTGGGAGCAATCGTACTGCTGGAAGAAAGCCGGGTCGTGCGAGAACTGCGCCTGCGGGTTGTGGCAAAGCAGCGGCATGTACGCCGTGTCGTCGAGCAGCTGCGGATCTGCCTGCGATCCGAGGTCGGAGAAGTGGCCGGCGGCAGAGTTTGCGGGGGAAGGGGAAGGCGAGGGCTCCAAGGGGGCCATTGCCACGGCGTTCAGGATTCCCGGTGGATACAGAGGGAGCCCCGCCCGCTGGTGCCGCTTGACCCGTGTGTTCCAGTAGTTTTTAATCTCGTTGTCCGTCCTGCCGGGCATCTGCACACAGCATGCATGAAATGTTTCACAAAAATGCGCACTTTGTCCTATTAAATCTTTCAAACACGGAGATCAGATCCATGCATGCATGGACGCATGCCTTCGCTTACGTACGTGCGCCGCAATGCGCGCCCATTTATTGCCGTACATGGCGTGGAAGCTGAGGATCATGATCTCCTCGTCGCGCGAGAAGGCACACTTCTTAAGGTTCGGCTGGAGGTGGTTCGACCACCGGAGCCGGCAGCTCTTGCCACACCGGGTTAGTCCAGTGCTCCGTTGCACCGAGTTCCAGTTGCGATCCCCGTTCTTCCTCACATACTCCTTCAGAATGGAGTCCTCTGCCGGCGTCCACGGTCCCTTCCTCAGTGCCCCATGCTCCGCCTCCGCGCGACCGCCACCTCTGGCCATTTGAACTCATCCACGGCGGCGTGCGCCCCTCCGACGAACTTGCAACAGAACACCGATTCCTGATCTCCAAAAACTTCAGAGAAGAATGTAAACTATTAGGAGACGTACGCGAGAATGAGACCTTGAGGAGGTGGAGATGGCTGAGATGATGAGACCGCAACAGGAGGAGGTGTGCGAGTGGTGGAACGCGGCGATCGGGATTTTGGTGGTGTGAAAATATCAGATTTTTCTAAACATTTATAAATTTAATTTGTTCTAGAGATAATTAATTTGTTTTTCCCAATGGGAGATATGCGTAATCTATTTATAATAATTGCTTTTGAAAATAAAGTTAAAAATATCATGCATCACCTTTTTTGATATAATAATATCAAATATGTTTTTAATTATTAAATTTTAAACTATGATAAATCATATAAAGAATTATATCATTTGTATATCTATATATACACAAATTATAATGACATATTACAATTGCATATCTAAAATATGACGATTAAAAATAAATTTGACAAAAAATGTGATACACTAGTTGTAGCCATTAATTGTTCATCAATGAATTACATATTTCCTCCCCTTAGTAAACTACATATAAAAAAATCAATATATATATATATATAATATATATATATAAAGTCATTTGAGTTAAAATCTAAGATATTTGGGAAAATTAATTCTATAATTTTCTACTCACACATTACTTAATTACTAGATATTTTGATTTCAGTTACAATTTTCTAGATACTTTGAAGCATGTGGACTTATCATATTGATTCACAATCTTTTTATTATTTTGTGAAATCTTCTCACAACCTTTTTCAGGTGGCACAAGTTTGGCTTTTGTCTTTCTTATTTTTTTCTAACATTTGGCACACTAAAATCCAATAAATATATCGATTAATATATGTTAAAATCAATATAGTGGAAAAAGAAATCAATTGTCGCTAAAAAGGTAAAAAAAAAGAAATTATTCATTTACTTAAAACTAAAAATCGTTACATTATGCAACTATTATTTAATTTTATCTAATAACAAAATGAAACTGTATGATTTTATTTAGAGCTTAGATTGGTTTCGAACGAGTTGATAAAGAAAATTAGAAAAAAGGACGCATAATGTATTTTCTCTCTAAAGATATTGAGTTTTATAAATAATAAATCATTTTTATTTAATGGAAATGTTTCCCTAGTTTTCTAATAAACTCATATGATATTTCTCTCTTATATTTATTATCTACTAAGTATCTCTTTCTTTCTCTATATCTTTCCAAAGAGATATTTCTCTAGCGAATTCAATTCCAGCATTTGATTATTTGTCGCTTTCACTTGCTTTTTACTCTTCACCTACATTTATCTTTCATCCCTCTTTTCTTCTTCTCTGCGTATACATGTTTAGTTTGAAGTAATTAATATTATTCCTATATATATATAAGCTAAACAAAAGTTGTTTTTTTATTAAAATAGTTTTTATGAATAAAGTTTTAAAATGAAAAAAATTAAAAAATATAAATAGTAACTATTTTCAAGTTTCTCCTTGTCCTTCTATAAATCCCTCACACTTTTCTAGTTCCTTGTATATAAATATACGTAAAGATAATTATCTAAAATTAAATATTTGAATTATTATAAATGTTAACTTTAAAATAAAAATACAATTTACAAACACACATACATTGTCTTGCAAATTGTTGTCGCTTTAATAGGAACATTATATACTTTTTTTTCAATAATTAAGAAACAAGTTTTATTTAACATTTGAACTATATCATATCTTTATCATTTCTAATATACATATAATATATAATATTTTATTTGTTTTCTTATGTATTTGTTATTTAACAATCATGTTACGCTATGAATCATATCTAATTAAATTTTGGTGATTATATTTCAATAAATTTCTATGATTTTGTTGTTTAACATATATAAATCATATCTAATTAAATTTGTAACCCTACCGTATAGAAACACAAGATGATGTATGTGAATACCCTTTAATCTCTTCTTATAAACTACCTTGCTTTTAATATAAAAGATTAGTGTCAATACCCTTGCCATGCATGAGATGAAAAACATGAATGCAAGTAGTATTCAAACATGACACAATAATTTGATTTAGTGCATCATTTACATAGACATGTAAGATAACAAAACAAACCATTTACATTTACATTACAAATGTTTACATAAATATACATCTCATGGGCAATGGATATTTATTATGTTCTTCATCTCCGGATGATTGATGGGTCTTTTTTCTAATTTCTAATATAAATGTGGAGAGGAAAAAAATATCAACTTATCGTGTATTTCTATCATAGACAATTGATGATCAAATTTCTATAGAAGCTAGGTGTTCCCTCGTATCTACTTATATTAGTACACACACAACATAAGACGGTAACCTCGAGGCACATCAATCGAAGGATTGCCAAACTAAGATTTGAACCCTAGACCTCTAGATATAAGGTAAAATCACCTGTCCACTACAACAGTTAGATAAATATGATAATTTTTTAGTATTGATTTGATTTATTGACTATAACTACTAGTATATATGTATATATGTACTTTATATACCGAAAAGTTAGGGGGGAGAGGCGAGGCCCCCCTCACACTATATGTGGGTCTGCCCCTGTGTAACACTCAACAATTTTAGATAATTAAAAATAAAAAGAAAAAATAAAATATGACTATGATTAGAAAAATGATGAGACTCAAAGTCAAACTGTTATTCTAATCTTTTAATATTTCTAAGTGATTTTAAAGAACTCATAATTACAAGTGCAATAAGAGGGACTAAGTTAACTTTGACTTGGATCATGCGTAGACAATTTCTATAAAAGGAGGTTAGGAGGAGAGATGTCCTCGCCAGAATTTATTCTCTCCCTCTCTCTCTTTCTATTTCTCTCTTGGAGCACTAGAGGAGGAGACCATATAGAAGAAAAGACCGAAGCACGAAAAATGAAGAAGATCAACATACATAATTAATGTATGTAAGTAGGAGGATCATATGTATATGACAATATAATGGTTATAGTTCCCTGCATGAAAATAAAGTTATTATGTTTAACCGATGGCGGGATGGAGACAACGACCTGCAACAATCGGCGGACCGAACGTGGACGACATCCTTAGATAAACATATCGTGTTCGTCAGGTAAGAAACGATTGTGCGTTCGGACGTTGGTCGACCGTGTTTCGCAAAAAGTACATTGGAGCACTCGAAAATGGACGGTGTTGCCTCTCGACGTGGGCCATGTTCCTCAACAACATCAGAGTCAAATGGATTGACGAGCTCATGAAACGGACTGCATTGCTCAACGTCGTGAGTCGTGTTCAATGCTACAAAAATGATTGCATACCATCACGCACGTCGTGACATGGGTTGTGTTCGTCGGTGACGTCAATGCCATCGTCCAACCAGATCGTGTTGCACTTGAACACCGACCGAGTCACAAAGGTAAGTTGGAATTGAATGAAACACGGGTCAGATCGCCTCGAATCCAAGCCGCATAGTGAAGGAAACATATAATGTCATTGTTAAACATGAGTGATGTCCCGACAGGAGAAGTTGATCGATGGATTGATTGTAAGAAGATAGATCGTGTCTGTATCTACCGCGGGTCATGTCGCGATTGAAAATGGGCCATGTGGTGCCCTAATGCGAACCGTGTTTCCCGATTGAAAGTGTCAATTTAAGGTATTCTATTACTATCCCTTATTATCATGAAGATGTTTAATTGCACCTATTAATTAGATAGTGTTAGATTAGTTGTATGTAAACAATAACTTAATTAGGTAATAATTAGAGTTAAAAGTATATATTGATGATTGTGATTGAATTGAGGAGGGCCCCGCCGATTTGGATTTATCCCGATTGCAAAGTTTTACCTTGATTGCAGGGTTGTGTCCTGATTGCAGGTTTATGCCCCTGATTGCATGATTCTATATTGATTGTAGGGTTCTACCATGATTGGAGAATTTTGTCTTGATTGTAGAATTTATTCTAATTGAGGGACTTGTCCCAGTTGCATCTCAAACATGAGATGATTGAGTACTGATGAGTGCTTATGATATAGCTAGTCATCCTACGATGGGATAATCTGAATCTTATATGCATTATAAAGATAAAAGAATAAATTGATACTGATGATAGTATTGATTGAGCTTCAAAATAGTGATACCCCACATCTTCATGCGATTGATGTTCTCGTCTTGGATGGATCAAAGTAAAAGGTTGAATTAGGTTTGTACCTATTGAACAAATAATAATGAGCTTTCGTTCACAATAAAGCAATTGAGGTTCTCGCAACTAAATTAATTATTGTTACAACAAAAAAGAGGTAATGAAAAGGTAAAGACGTAAAGGAAAAATAATATTATTGTTTTATTGATCTTTATCATGTCTTTATATATGTTTTTTTCTTATAGCATTTTCTTTACATATTGAACTTCATCGCTCATGGGAGGATTATCTCACCTACTACTTTGATCCTGTAGGCGATGACCAGAAAAATGATAGGTGATGACCAAAGGCAGATCCAAGGGGGGCAAGAGGGTTCAGTGGCACCCCTGGATCCATTATATATTTTCTTAGTAGTTACTTAACAAGTTTCCTTGCTTGTGTAGATGGATAAATAGAAATTTTAAATTATTGTTAAAGAGGTCTTGAGTTCAATTCCCCTTAATTGTTCAATTTTTTTCCATTTTTTTGTATACTTAGTTTACATTTCTCATTTTTACTTTCTTATTACTTATTTTTTACTTTTACCCAAATATTATCTAATATACTCTTCCCTAAAATAGAATCTACTTATATTATATTAATATCTATTCATTCGTTAACAATATTATTTATATATACTAAAATATATATTTTTCCTTATTAGTCTATAATTGTATCATAATAATCTACTTATTTATTCTATTACATGCATACTTTTATTTTCTTATTATTTATCCTTTACCTTTACTCAAATATTAGCTTATATTATTTCATAAAATATCATTTATTTATTATATTAAAATTTATATATTCAATAAAAGTATAATACTACATTACAAATTTTTACTTATTATTCTATGACTATATCATATAAATCATCATATTATTTTATCACATGCATAGAAGAATATTGTCAAATTTTGTTATTTTATTATTCACATATTTTATTCAATTATGTATTAGTGTTATAATATCGTTTTCATATTTTTAAATGTTCTCACTTTTTTTTCTTTTATATCTTTTTAATGCTTAAAAAAAGTAAAATTTATGTAAGTCTCTTGAATTACAATTAAGTTATGCAAATAAAATAATAAAAATATAATTAAAAATATTATATAAATAATTATATGAGTAATTATGCACTCTCTAGATAAAAGTTCTGGCTCCGCCAGTGGTGATAACACTGGTGATGTGAATATTTGCACATGATAGAAGTCTAGCTCGAGTCAAATTAGTCTTTATTGAGTTTTATTAATTCTGTCTTTTTTTTATTTTAAACATATGTAAAACGATGTTTTATTTGACTAGATTATTTTATTGAATTTTATCTTAAAGTTATTGCTTTTGAATATTGATGACTAGTTTTTTTAGTTAAAGTCAAGTTAAAGAAGTAATATCATAGCGCCTCCAAATCTATATTTTGCCACATGGTCGGGTGTGGATTTGAGGACATTACATTATAAGTATTATATAGCTAAGACATCATTGTAATAGTGTTGTAGTGGTTGTTGCTAATTATAGTTGTTTGGCCCATGGCGATCAACCATCGATTATGGTCACTGTTGTTTTTTTTTTCTTTTTAGACCACTTGATTCTTTTTAGTATATTTAAGTTTCATAATTCCTTTTTATTCTTTCTAGTTTAGATTTATTATAATAATTTGAATTTAGTAGTATATCTTCAACTCATATTATTTTTTATTATGAAAAAGCTAATTTGGATGATCATTAATTATGATGATCAATCAGAGTTTTACCTAATCTCAAGATTATATAACAAAATAAAATTGTATTTATTCTTTTATAATTATTTGTTTAATTAATCTATATATATATATAACGATTTGCTTATATATAATATGATACTATTACAATAAGGTATTATAATTTTGGACACTAGCTTACTTAAATAATATAAATATGTGAATTATGTATTAAATATTATGATTAATGTTTCTTTTTTATTATTCCACCATTATTGAAATCAATATTTTTTTTTTAATTTTCTTTCGTAATGTTTTCTTCGAAGATTTTAATTTTTTTCTCATTAATCCATTTAAGTCAAGCATATATTCTTTTAATGCTGAGTTATATTGTAATGTTCTTCATTGTTAGTATTGACATCAATATTGGAAAAAAAATATGATATCAATGATTATTTAAAAAATGATATTAATTAAACTTTGGATGTATTTTTTTTATTATACTTTACATTGTTTGAGATGTAACAAAATTGTGAACCCATTCAAAAAAAAAAAAACTTTTGAAAATGCTACTCAATATATGTATGTGTGAATATGTAATTAAACTTGGAGGATACTTTAAGCTAAAAAATGTGTTACTTTCCAAAATTGTATTGTTATCTTATATATATTGTTCAATTTTCAATAAATTGAAATTGTTAATGGCCTTTTCTGTAATATTTATTGTAGAAAGAAAATGATAAAGAAACAAGTTCCTACGCTTATTTAATTTTATTCACTTGAAAGAAAGTCTATGATATTTAGTATAGGTAAAAAATGATGTAGAAACAAATTCCTATGCTTATTTTATTTAACCCATTTTGAATAAAGTATATAATATTATAATAAAAAATGATATAGAAATAAGTTCTTATACTTATTTGTCTTTGAGCAAAATTTTTAATAAAGTCTATGATATTTATTGTGAGAGAAAATGATATAGAAATGGGTTCTTATGCTTATTTGATTTAGTCAGTTTTAACATTTGGGGACCATACAAAACCTCTTCAAAAGCTAGTACTTATTATATTATCATTCCTGTTGATAATCATGTCAAAGAAACTTTGTTTTATTTAATGTGTTAAAAAAATTATGCATATGAGTTGTCAATTAATTTCTTTAAAGATTAAGAATCAATTTAATCACACACTTTCTAAATGAAAATAGTGAGAATTTTCTTTCTAATAAACCACATATTCTCTTTAAACTCTTGGCATTTTTCATCAAACAAAGTGTTCTTACACATCATAATAAACCAATTGATGGAACATAAGCATGTAAACTAAAAGAGGTAACCCATGCTCTTTTGTTTCAATCCTCCTTATGCTAAGTTAGAAGTAATCCTAATAAGTTTGATGAGCTAACAACTTATTTGATAATTCAAGGCTCTATTTTGATGAAATCAAATTCATAACAAAAATAAATTATAAGAAAGTAATTTTTTTTGTTTCATGTGTTTGACATTCGATTTTCAATTGATGAAAAGTGATATTTTGAATGTAAGAGAAGCACTATGAGAGAAAAATAAATTTTCATTTTAAAAAGTAAATTTTATTTTCTCAAGTTTTAGCTAATCTTATATATATGTTTTCAATTGATCAGTCATCTATCAAATAGAATAAAAGTGAAGAAATCATTTTTAGGAAGATACTTTAATCAAAGCAAATAAAGTCTTAAGATGTGAATATACTCATTTTTTTATTTATTCTATAAAGATAATCCTTGTTACAACTCCACTATATTGTATATTTATTCTTACTCTATTCTTAGTCTTTACTACGATGTGCATACACATATGGATTTAAGGAATGCTCAAATAAGGAACACCTTGCTCCTATCTACAATCATTGGATTTAAGATCGGTGATTTACGTGTAATCGGCAATTTTTCTTAACTTAGGAAAAATTAAACAAAATTCGGTGCCGATTGAAGGTGACTCGGACTTATCTCACATTCCATTTCGACATTCAATTAAGAAGGATTTGTCAACCCTAATTTCGTTTGTGTGAACCGATTATTTATTGACATCGTGTGATGTCTAATTCTAACCGTTAAATTTTAAAATTATGATTGTGATTCATGATTAGAACTATTTATATATGGGTGTTTTATATATGAAAGGTGCAAGTCCTTGTATGGATAGTAGTGATCATGAATCACAATCACACATTTAAAATTTGATGATTAATATTAGGCTTTACACTGTGTTAATAAATAATTGGTTCACACATACATTATAAAAAAAACTTATTAAGATAAATATAATTTTAGGAAAATGAATTATACAAAAGTAATTCATTTTCATATGTTTGATATATGATTTTAAATACAGAAGAAAATTTGTCTTGAGAATATGAGTGATTGATTAGTAAAAGAAAAATGAATTCTCATATTAGAAGATCAAGTCCGTTTTTTGAAATTTTAACTTACTTTTCTAATCATTGAGTTTTTTTATTATTAATAATTTTCTAAAAAAATATCTTTATGAAAACAAATGAGGCCTTAATTGAATCAGCTCCCACTTATTGGGTCAACCTCTTAACTGAAAAAATAATAGTGAGTCATATTTAACTCTTAAAACATGATCTCATGACACACAAATACATGTATGATATATGTATATGCATTATGCATATATAAGGATTAACTAATATACAACACATTAAATGTTTTGTAAACTAAAAGATAATATTAAAATCAATTTCAGAGCATTGAGTTAATATCAATTTTTTTATTTACCTTTTTTCAGTTTTCTTCCTTGTTCCTCTAGGTGAAAAAAAATCTTTGCAACTTTATCTTTTATCCTTTTCCATTGTGTTATTTCTATGATGATTGATCATAGTTGGTTGTTGGTCAGCCTCTCAATTGCCTCCACTAATTATAGGGATGTGATGCATATTCCTCCATCTTCATCATTGAAGGTTGTCTACAACATTTATAAAAAGTGGAGGAGAAAAGATGAAGAAGAAAATAGAAAGTTAAGAATTGAGTTGTTAAGAGATAAAAAGTAGTCAACTCTCAAGTTTTTTTATGAGTTAACATGAAAAAAAAGCAAAGACACATCCGTCCCCATTTGATTAGATGGTTACAAAGTTGAGATGTAAATTACAACATATATATATTCCTTAATCGCACACAATATTAAGTTTTGTATTCATCATGGAGGCACACTCATATTTTCACGTGATCCTCGCGTGAGTATGAGTTTGTCTCCATGTCGTATAGAAAAGAATAAACATATTTCCTAAAAAAATTCTCTTATACATTAACCTTCGAGAAAACCTAAAGATGAAATGACACCTTTGACCCAAATCTCAATGTGCAATATTTACCATTAATTTTGTTTTCAATGCATATAATTCAAATTAATCATAAATATGACAAGTGATGAACAAATACAAATCTCTTACGCAATCATTATCAAATATTTATTGCACACTCATTAGTATTAAATTACTAAACAATTATTTTCTTCCTATATAAAACATGTTGATGAATCATAAAAAATATTTTTCATAAAATAATATTTTTAGAAATATGAAAAAGTGAAACGTCTTTTGAACAGAATCTTAACGTATGGTATTTGACATTAAATTTGGTTTTAATGCGTACGTTTCATATCAAGTGTAAATATGAAAAGTGATGAATCAGTATACAGTGTCACGCAATCATTAATGAACATTTATTACGAGTTTATCGTCTTTTTGATGAGTTGTGAAGCTTTTCTCTCCTATAAAATTCAATGTGACGAGAAGGAAAAACATCAACAATTAAGCCTTTTTCCTTCTTGTAAACAAGGGAAGATCAAAACTTCAAGAATTGAATTAAGCGAAAAGAAGAAGATTAGAGTCTGTAAGATGTTTTTTACACTATACATTTTCTTCATATACTAGGCGTTCTTGTATTGCATTTCTACTCATTTTTAATTATTTTTCAAGATAAATTTCTCTATTTCTTATAACTTGTTCTTCTATGTTTCAAATAGAAATGCACTTATTTAACAATCTTGTTCACATTTAATTATCACATTTTTCCTTTTCCTATACATATATTTTTTTCCTTTTTTGAGTTTATGTTGTTTATTAAGATTAAACTTCTTAACTGGTGGTTTATATGTAAAGTTGATAGTTTGTTTGATGTTTCTTTGCTTTTCCATGAAATCAAGTACTATTTCTTCTAGATAGATTTGATTGGGCATATTTATTCGCATCACAATGATTAATATCATTGATAGTTAAATTAATTTGATTATTCTAATAGTTGTCAATTCCATTTATATTCTTCACCTATTTTCTCAAGACATAGAGCTATTGTTTGGATGAAAGTGATTATTTTTCGATCTAAAGACATCATTTGATATTTTGGGTAATTTCTGAAATCTTTTAAAGAAAGACCAACCCACCCTCTAATTAATATATTTTTTTGACGATTTTTTCAGGCACCTGCTTAAATATAATTAAATTTGTAAAGAAATTAAATAATAAAATCAAATTTATCATAAGAAACAAGTTCAATATACTATATAATAGTATAAATAAACTATTAAAGTTTATGACCACAATTTTAACAGATATTAAATATAAGCACTATCATATAATAAATAGAACATTAAATTTTATCTCAATAATAAAGAAGAATAAGAGAACTTATCAACTAATAATGGACATGAAATTTATAAATCAAAACGGACGGACACTTTTTTTTCTGAATCCCTATTTTTTTTCATTTTACTTGATTAGCAAATAAATATTTGATTTGGTTTTCATTAATCGGTTACTTTTTTTCGAATTTATCTGAAGTTTCTAGAGCCCGTTTATTACCCCACATCACAACCTATTCACAGTTCACACCTTCTAAATTACATCCCTTCCAAACAAAAAATTTACCAACCCCTATTAAAATTAATGAAAACCTTCCAGCTCACAAAATTAAAAATATTTATATCTTCAATTAATTATTTCCACTTCTGATACTCTGCATTATATATATATGTGTGTGATTGAACAACTATTTTAATTGGCATTAATGTAAAAAATCAAAGCAACTATTTAATCATCATCTATGTAAAAAATTACATAAAAGAAATTCCAATTATGTACCATTTATTTGTTTTGATGATATCTTTATCTCTTTATTTTTTTCATTTAAGGCAAATGCATGCAACCAGCAATTGAAATAAATGCCCCGACTCGATACATCATAGGCAAGACTATAATTAAGTATAGAGAAAATAATAATAATATTGTGATTTAGTTTTCAATTTAGTTATTCATAAAAAAATCAATATAACAACATAAGGTGATTTTTTACACTTTTTTTAAAGAAAAATAACTTTCAGTTTTAAAGTAGAAATAGTTCTCCCACTTCTTTTTCTATAGCACCAGTCAAACGGTATACTTTGTTATACTGTATGATGATTAAATTAATTATATATTAAAATTAATAGTAGATATTAAATCATTGCATGTTGAATGATGGTGAAAATTTTAACAATAAGAAATCACTATCAAATTTCAAAATTAAGATGAAAAAGTAAAAATTAAATTGTTCAAATATTGGAAATATTATATCTCACTAATATAATTAACTTATGATGAAAAATATTATTATCTTTTATTGTCATACTTAACATTGTTTTTTATCAATATTTTCTTTAATATGTATACGATTAGTGGAATATAAAAAAAAGACTTTGAAGTCGCATGAGAGAGAAAAAAATAGCGGATTTTGGAAACTTTTTGCCGCCAGGATCCATCTGTCAGCTGCGCCATTGCACCGTCAGCCGAGTTCCGTCACACTTGCCGGCGGCCGTCGCTGGTTCATCTCCCCGTTTTGGCCCCTCCCTCACTATATAAACCCCCTCCTCTTCTCCGCCTCACTTCCATCGCCTCCGGCATTCTTGAGATCCGAGGCCGATTTCTAGGGTTTCCGAGCTCACAGAGTAGAATTCTAGGGTTCTTTGTGTCCATTTCGAGGGAAAACGAAAGATGAGTAGCTTGGTGGAGAGGCTCCGCGTTCGATCGGAGAAGAGGCCGCTCTACTCCCTCGAGGACTCTGACGACGACGATTTCATCGCCGGGAAGGGGTCATGGAAGGGCCAGCCGGCGCAGGAGGCGGGGGAGCCGCCGGAGAAGTTCGTGCGGGACGATGCGGTGAGATCTCTTGGGAAATTAGTGTCCTTTTTGCTGGGCCGTGGGATTTTGGCAGGGTTTCTGGTTGCCGAATTCGTGGATTCTTGAGCTTTAGATCCTTGATCCTTCTCTCCTTTTTGTTTCCGCTTCTGGTGGGGGATCTCGGGATGCATTCTTGATTCGGGGGAGGAACCGTTAATTCGTTTTGTCTATTCTTATTTTTGCTGTTTAATTTTTTGAATTTGTTATGGATGTCGCTTTTGTAATGGATTAGGATCACTGTAGTCTGTTGCCACGATCTGAGTTGGTATAGAACGGATGTGTGTTGATCACTCCGAATGATTGAGCCACGAAGAAATTTTGTAGTTAAGTTTGTTTCACATATCTTTGATCGCGCCTAACGATGCATGTTCTTGTTCCGGTCTGCAGAAGGAAGACGCCTGCCAGTCATGTGGAACAAGTGGAACCCTTGTTTCCTGTTCTACCTGCACATACACTTTTCACAAGAAATGCTTGTATCCTTGTGCCAGAGCTGCTATCATAAGTGATACGTGGAACTGCCCTGAATGTGTATGTTGCTCAGGATTATTGTTCTCATCATCGACAACTTGCTTGGTTAAGTATTGACACATATTGCTATCGCAGGTGACACCACTGACTGAAATTGAGAAGATTTTAGACTGTGAAACACGACCTGTTTTAACAGAAGAAAACGATCCTTCAAAATTGAGCCCCAAACGAACCAAGTGCTACCTTGTCAAGTGGAAGAGATTGTCTTATCTTCATTGTACATGGTATTTGTCGGCCTATTTCTGAAAAAAACTTTTTTTTTATTTTTTAGTACGGATAATATTAGTGTTTAGAGCTTTGAGTACAATTACATTTTGATCTCTTTTCTTAATCAGGGTACCCGAGAAAGAGTTTATAAAAGCTTCTAAGAGTTATCATCGTTTGAAGAGCAGATTAAACAACTTCCGCAAACAAATGGAAGCAAACCAGAATGTGGAAGATGATTGCGTCGCCATTAGACCTGAATGGACTACTGTGGACAGAATTCTTGCTAGCAGGTGAACAAGATATTCTCACACTATTGTTTTTCTTTGAGTTATTTACTTCACAAGTTTTGTGGAGATAAAAAGTCGTCTTTATTTTTCAATCTTATCGCACATTACCAAAAGTCATAAGAAAGTGCAGCTTTCTCCGTGACGTTCCCAATCAAAAGAATTGGTCAATGAAATTGTGAAAAGATATTTCTTTTAATCATCAGTTGTTGGTCATGATGACTAGAAAAGTATTTAGATTTTAGCGGATACGACACATGATATTGGTGTGTTATTAATATGGACATAGGAAAGGGCTTTCTTTTTTATATGACATTTTCATTTGCAATATTACTGAATTATAAAATTTGACGAATGAATTGTCTATTTGGATTGAATATGGCCTCTATCTGTGTTTGCTGTCAATATTCAATCAGTTAAAACTGACAATCCCTGAATTTGTTGCAGAAAATTTTCTGAGGAACGGGAGTACCTTGTGAAATGGAGAGAGCTTCCTTATGATGAATGCACATGGGAAGTAGATTCAGATATTTCTGCTTTTAAACCTCAGATTGAAAGATACAATATGATTCAATCCAGAGGCTCTGTGAAGTCCTCTACTAAGAGTAAGAATACCAAAAGAGATGTCAAGGAATCAATACTTAAGCAGGAGTTTCAACAGTATGATCATACCCCGGAATTTCTCACTGGCGGTATTGTACTACCCCTAGATTAAAATGTTCACTTTATCATTTTAACTTTGTCAGGATATATTGTCGTCTGTGAAAAAGATTGTTTTGTATTGATGTTTTAAATTTTTGAGTGATTGAAGGCAAACTACACCCATACCAGCTTGAAGGATTAAATTTTCTACGTTATTCTTGGTCCAAAAGTACACACGTCATCCTTGCAGATGAGATGGGGCTCGGTAAGATATTATCTCAGTGTCAAGAGTTTTTGCACTTATATCATATGTTATCACTAGTTTTTTTTTCTTCCGGAGTTTTAATTTAGCAGAGCTGATAAACTTTCTTGAAATACAGGGAAAACAATTCAGAGTATTGCATTTCTGGCTTCTCTATTTGAAGAAAAACTTTCTCCCCACTTAGTAGTGGCGCCATTATCCACATTGCGGAACTGGGAACGAGAGTTTGCAACATGGGCTCCTCAATTGAATGTTGTGAGTGCATATATATGTATATATTGTGAACCATTTCTGTTGAAGATGGTTGGTGGTTCTGACAAAAATAATTTCTTGCAGGTAATGTATTTTGGATCTTCACAGGCTCGTGATGTTATTAAAAAACATGAATTTTATTTTCCCAAACAGAAGGGGATTAAAAAGAAATCAAAGAAAACAAGCCAGAATGACAAGCTCAGTAAAAAGCCAAGAATAAAATTTGATGTCCTACTAACATCATATGAAATGATCAATATGGACTCAAGCGTTCTGAAGCCAATTGAGTGGGAGTGCATGGTATTCAACTTTTTCACTTACATTTTTTTGACAAAACTTTTTACTTTATTGCTACCACTGAACATATCTCCTTTTGGGTTCATGACAGATCGTGGATGAGGGCCACCGATTAAAGAACAAAGATTCCAAACTGTTTAATCAACTCAAGCTCTACTCCACGAAGCATCGTGTTCTATTGACTGGAACACCTCTTCAGGTTAGTGTTATTTTCTTTCTCTTTTAGGGTTATGGAGATGCTGATGTTCACATATTTTCATTATTCCTTGAAGTTTTGATTCTAAATTCCTTTCGTTGTCACAAGGAGATGTTTTGTGTAGTGCTAGCAATCATTTAATACTTGAGATGCCTCTGTTAATTTTACATTAAGTATTAATTACAACCTTAAATAATTGACATTATTTCATTACCATTTGACCTTCGATGTTTTGTGACATTTACTATTTTCCCGTCAGAACAATTTGGATGAGCTGTTCATGCTTATGCACTTCCTTGATGCTGGGAAGGTGAGTTCACATGTTCATTGTGTTCTATTATCTTCATATAAGAATACATGTAAATTATGAAATACCCCAAATGTGCCTTCATACCGTTATCCATTTTATTATACTTTTATTTCTACCCCTAAAAGAATGTTTTTTTGTATTTCTAGTTTGCAAGTATTGAGGAATTCCAGAAGGAATTCAAGGATATCAACCAGGAAGAGCAAATTGCTAGGCTTCACAAAATGCTGGCGCCGCACCTTCTGCGAAGTATGCTTCTGCAATATCTTGATTTGCTGTGTCAGCTACTATCTTTAACATGTTTTTTCTTCCAACTTTTCTTTCCATTGAATTCCGTAATCCTAGCGCTTGAAATTTCCAGCATTTGTTATGTTTCTTGACAATCATTTTTTCTATGTTTTGTATCCATATTTTGATGCTTGAGGTATATGAGATGCTTGCAATAAATAGATACTGATGTTAAAAGTAAAAATGAAATGATTTTATTCTATTGAAACCAAGTAACTCTCATTAGTCTTTTGAGGTTCTTTTACATAGTGTTGCATAACTTTCGAATTATTATTCTCGGATTTCCTTTCTTATCCATTTCACTCTCAAGATGCATGTATCCAAGAGAATGTCTCGACTTCAGTGCTTTGTGGATTTAATGATTGAAGCAACCAGCATTTTCATTGTTGTTTATGTAATGCTTGTAGGAGTCAAGAAGGATGTAATGAAAGATCTTCCTCCAAAGAAGGAACTGATCTTGCGGGTCGAACTAAGCAATATACAGAAAGAGTATTATAAGGCTATTTTGACTCGCAATTACCAGATATTAGCTCGGCGTGGTGGTCCACAAGTAGGATTTTGCAGTTGAAAATATATTTAAAGGTGTCTAAAGTTATTCTTGTTTGAAGTTATTAATTGAATTCTATCATCCTATGTAGATATCGCTCATCAATGTTGTTATGGAGCTTCGCAAGCTTTGTTGCCATGCATATATGTTAGAAGGTGTGGAGCCTGCTACAGAGCTAACACGTGCTGACGAAGGTTTAAGGTAACTCACATTTTTTGTGAACTCTAAACTGTCAGGGCATGTGCTCAGGTTCTAAATTGTCTTTTATGTTCAAGATTTACGTTGGATTGATATTTTCTTACATTTATTTCAGTTAACTGTTTTTCTTTTCAATCCCCAGACAATTTTTAGATGCTTCTGGAAAAATGCAGCTCTTAGATAAGATGATGGTGAAGCTTAAGAATGATGGGCATAGGGTCCTTATTTATTCTCAATTTCAGCACATGCTGGATTTATTAGAAGATTATTTAAGCTACAAGGTGATACTATCAGCTCTAATATTTGTTAATGTGTGCTCTTTTGTTATTAATGTTTTTTAATTTCATTGTAGAAATGGACCTATGAGCGCATTGATGGCAAAGTAAGCGGAGCTGAAAGACAGATCCGTATTGATCGCTTTAATGCCAAGAATTCCACCAGATTCTGTTTTCTTCTTTCCACGAGGGCTGGTGGTTTGGGTATTAACCTTGCAACTGCTGATACTGTTATTATATATGACAGGTAATGTTCGTCCTCTTTCCCTTCTAATGAGGATTCCGATATTTGCATATCATCTGAAACTGACCTCCATACTTACAGTGATTGGAATCCTCATGCTGATCTGCAAGCTATGGCAAGAGCTCATAGACTAGGGCAAACCAACAAAGTAAGGATTAAAAAGTCCTGATGACTTGATTTTGGAGCATTCCTCTTTGCCCTCTCATTCTGCCTTCTACAGGAATCTAATGCTTTTCCTGTGTCTTTTATGATAGGTCTTGATATATAGGTTGATTACACGAGGAACAATAGAAGAGCGGATGATGCAGATGACTAAGAAAAAGATGATTCTGGAGCATCTAGTTGTCGGTCGGCTCAAATCCCAGACTGTTAATCAGGTAAATTTTCCTTTTTTATTCTTTTATCTTTCGGTCAAAAATTCTGTCCACATAATAAATGTTTATCTTGCCTGAAATGTGGTCTTGATTGATGTTGTCTGATGAACTTCAGGGTTGCTGGTATCAACTATAATGTATGAATAATTTGCTGATCTAGCTAATGCTTGTGTTCCAGGAAGAGCTAGATGATATAATAAGATACGGCTCAAAGGAATTATTTTCTGATGAAAGCGATGAAGCTAAAGCTCGTCAAATACACTATGATGATGCTGCAATCGACAGGTATGTATATGACTTACAAACACATTTTAGATGATGGAATTTAGTTGTAAAATTTTGGTATTTTGTTAGGTTACTTATTCGTGACTATACTGATGGTGAAGAAGCTTCTGTCGATGAAGAAGATGATGACTTCCTGAAAGCTTTTAAGGTTTTTATTGCCAATCATCATTAATTCTGCAATTGAAGTTACTCAGTGAAATAGAAGTTCTATATGTTTGCTGTTATATTTCTTTTAATCTGTAAGGTGGATCCTCTTCTAGAAGTATTTAGCATATATCCCTGTGGAAAGACTGGAACAACCAAGGAAAAAAATTCTCTTTTTAAACAAAGTTTATCCACCCAATGCATCATATGGTGATACTCAATCTCTCTTTGCATATTAGGTTGCAAATTTTGAATTCATAGATGAAGCAGAAGCTGATGCTGTTGAGGAGGATGAATTGCGAAAACAATCTACTGTAGACAAAGCTTCTACCTCTAATGCTGACAGAGCAAATTACTGGGATGAGCTGCTTAAAGATAAATATGAAGTTCAAAAGGTAGAAGAGTTTAATTCTATGGGCAAGGGAAAAAGGAGCCGTAAACAGGTATTTGTCTTCTAGGGAAGGAACTATTCCCTCCTTTTCTAATTTCCCAATTGTATAATAATATATTTTCTTATTAGAATATATTAATCTGTCCAATTTTTACATCAGCAAAAGAAAACAAAGTTGAATTTAACTTTGCTTTCCTCAAATGTTTTTGTGTTCCATATAGATTGCAGCTGTTGGGGATGAGAACCTTGAAGTGAGTTCTGAAGATGAAGATTATTTGTTTGAAGACCATTTATCTGAAAATGAAGCTGGTATTACTGGAAATATATCAAACAGGACTAGTCTTTCAAAGAAGAGGACACGTGGTAAATGGTCAAAACTCAAGTACTCTATTTCTCATGTGGAAATTTTTGAATTATTATTTATTTCAATGAAAATATTTATCCTACAATATTAACTGTGGACAATTCAGAGTCACATCCATTAATGGAAGGTGAGGGAAGGTTACTGAAGGTTCTTGGTTTCAATCAGAACCAGAGGGCTTTATTCCAACAACTAATCATGAGGCAAGTATTGTTTTTCTACATTTTCTGCTTGTTCAAAATAATATTCTCAATGTGATCTGTATGTGGTCTTGGCTGTGGTTGTCTTCCTATAGCTAGTCTAGTTATCATTTTTCATTGTGTTATTTTATTTTGACCTTGACATAACTTTATTCTTATTTCCTTGTATCACAGATTTGGATTTCAAGATTTTAATTGGAAAGAATATCTTCCTCGACTGAAGGGAAAAAGTTTGCAGGAAATTCATAAGTATAAAATGCATCTTCTTGTAATACGTATGAAGCATTTTCTTTGTTATCTATTTGTTAACTCTTTTGTGACTCTTAACAGTTATGGAAAACTTTTCATGGAACACCTTCAGGAAGATATTACCGACTCAACAAACTTCTCTGGTGATCATTTGCTGGAAGTTCTTTAAATTCATTATCTATGATCATAAAATGACACCTTCACATGCATTTGTGATTGTAGATGGTGTGCCAAAAGAAGCACGTATGGACGATGTAATGGTTAGAATTGCAAATATCCAGCTGATTGAGGAGAAGGTATAGGCATCTTTATCGTCTTGCATGACTATCCCTTTCTTTCATTTCTTCATACAACACATACACATAAATATATGTTGCATAACTTTCAAATATTATAGGTTGAATGTATGTCACAAAATCCTGGGTTGAATATTCTTCCTGAAGATGTAGCGAGGCAGTTCCCTAGCTTAAGTGGTGGGAGAGTTTGGAAGAGGGAACAAGATATGCTATTACTCAAAGCTATATTAAAGTAAGCAATCAGTATATAATGCCAGCAAATCCCTTTTGTTTCTCCTACTTATTAATGATTAGGGTTATTTCTTCTTACAACTCCCCGTCAACTGTCGCGATTTTTTGCATGACCCTAGGTGATTAAAGTCCGCTTTCGCCCCTGTTCTATTAATGTTATGAAGCTTAACATTCTCAGTCATTGACCGTTTAGATTTTCTGTTAGTTTTAAAAAAAAATGAAATTACCCCCTTCCCCTCTCTCTCTCTCTCATTTGGCATGCACTGGCGAGCTTGCCCACTGCGTGAGCTCCTGCTGCACGAACTCGCGCTGGGCGACTTGCCGTTTGCACAAGCTCGCCTACTGAGCTCCCTCTCCCCACCGTGCGAGCTCAAGCTCTCTTGCACGAGCTGGCTCAGTGGGCGGGCTCGCCAGTCTGCGAGAGAGAGAATTTTGTCATTAAAAAAATAACAGAAATCCTAAACGGTCAACGACTGAGAATGTTAAGTGAGAAAACCTTAATAGATCAAGGGTGCAAAGTGAAAATTTTAATAACTTAAGGTCATATGCAAATATCGTATTAGTTGGAGTGTAAGAGGAAATAACCCTAATGATTCTGAATTTCATCTGCTCGCTGTTGCTACTTTATGGATGCTTCTGATATGTTTAAACTAATGCATTCCCGTATCTAGGCATGGTTATGCAAGATGGCAGAGTATTGTAGAAGACAATGAAGCAGGGATAGCTGAAATTGCTCGTAGAGAGCTAAACCTTCCCAATGGGCAATTTTCAGAAAGTGCACAAATAAATGATAATTCTAGTTCAGACCTCCAAAACAATGTCAGTATATATCCATTTATAAATTCAAATTTATATCTCTTCACAAAAAATTATCAACAGGAAAAAATAAGTTTACCTTCTAAGATGACAGGGTATATCAGAAGCTGGGAATGGAAGAGAAATGCAACAGGGTAACAATTCAAATCAGTCTAGAGAGCTGCAGAAAAAATTGGTAGAATTTATAAGAAAACGATATTTTCTTCTAGAGAAAGCACTGAATCTCGAATATGCCAAGGTATAGAATATCCCTAACTATGAGCCCTGCATGACTTTTGCAATTGGCAGGCTAATGCTTTCTGTTCATTATGCAATTTTGCAGAGTATCACAGGACAGTATGTGCAGACATCTCAAGATGCTCAGACTAATGCAAGTGTTCCAGTAACAAACAATTCTTCAAATCTCAATGAGCTGTTAAAACAATTGCCTGAGTTGCAGCAAATATGTAAGTGACCTTCCAAATCCTGGTTAAATACATTTATGGTTAAGTGAATTGCTGATGCAATTTGTCTCCAGCCCCAGGTGAACTAGTCTTTGACAACAAAAATGAACGCTTGGAAACTACACGGCTTTATAATGAGGTAACCATATTGTATGTGCACTAACTAAGCTAATTCTATTATCAAGAGGAATTATTGATGTTGAAGGCGCTTTTGCTCTTACACAGATGTGCAGAGTGATAGAAGAAAATGCTTGTGACTCTGCCTATGTGTATTTAGGTGATAACTCTGCAGCTTCTAGGTTAAGAACCAACATGCATCAATTGGAAATCATACACAAAGATGTTGATCGAATTCTTCATGTGCGGGATGACAACGTATCTGGCGTGGCTAACGGTAGACATCAGAGAGAGGCTGAGGAAACTGTTAAGGTTTCGCAAGAATGTCCACCAAATGGCAGTGTTGACGCTCAAAATGGAAACCAGGGATGGCCCTCGATATCTATTGGCACATCAGAACAAGGTCCAGAGCCTGCTAATGGTGTTGGACTCCCCGAGCAACAGAAAGGATGCGAAGATAGTATAGATGAATGCAAACGAGAATCTTGAGTTTGGGAGACCAAGTATTGTTTTAGCTCAACAGATTATGTATGTGTTCATTATTTTTATTTTTATTTTTATCTTATTTTTGGAAAGGAAGCCCAAATGCAGGGAAATAAGTGTAGAAGGCAAAGTGTTGTTTATATACTGAGCTAATTTTGTTGCTAATATCAATTTACACCACCCATCGAACATGCCGTTTACCTTTGATTTCTCCTTTTTTCTGTTTGTCTGCTTTTAATCATTAATCTCACGAATGAATGATACAGGCTACATTTGTTATGCTATAAATATAGAAATATTAATCTAAACCAAACTGTTTTATAGTTATATTAGAATTTGTTATTAGATATGTTATCTCTAATGATTATTCCAGATAATGACTATTAGAAGACTGGGCAATGGTATTTCCATTTCATATTTTAGATGATCAGTTATAAACTCTATTTGGCATGTACTAGTTAGTGATTAGAAATTAATCGTTAGCGATAGCAAGTTAATTATTAAATTTAATATGAATGTTTGACAAAAAGAGTATTTGAAGCAATCAATAAATATAAAATGATTAAAAATAGTATAAATAATTATATAAATAATTTACATTAATATATATAAATAACATATTTTTATTTTAACTATTTTAATAATAAAAATAGTTGACTAAAATAAGTTAATAAAATAATAATAAATAATAATAAAATCATGTACTATAAAATAATAAGTGTATTATATATTTTAAATTTTGATCTTTCAAGCGTTTAATTTGATCAATACATAGCGTCTTTTGGTTCCCCACATAGGATATAAATATTTCAAAAGTTAGCTTACACATTTTAGTTGCCCATAAAGATAGACCTGATAATTAAAACAGATGTAGTTTTTCTCATGGAAGAAAAAAAATGAAATTAAGTTTGTACATGCTAGAGGAAGGTGACCGTTGATGGTCCCATGAGCGTGAATGGCGTGGTGGCGAAGGGCGGACGTTGGTGCGGAAGTTAAATTATAAATACAAAAACAGTGTCTAGAATTTATAGACCAATACCATAATTTAAATATTATTCCTGCCTAAGAATTACACTTAATTGGTTTAACTAATTATTCTTTTTACTGGGTTGTTTATCGCGCCATTATTGTGGACACATAAGAAACACCAATGAATATTTCACTTAAAACATTATCTTCTTTTGATATTATATTTTTTGCCATCTGCAAAACTAAATATTCCGGCATACAAACAGTTGTATCATTTTTTATAGTTCACAACTACATAATTTTAGTAATATTTTTGAATTTGTAAAATGCATTTTAGCTACAACTAAAACAATCCATTTTTTTGAATAAAAAAATATATTATTTTTTATTTTTTTAACTAATCATCTCGTTCTTATTTTAATAATTTTTGAATGATTTGAAATTAGACTTTATTTAATTTTTTTACCACGTATGAAGGCAGCAAGATGACGACCTGGCGACGCAGAAGAGAAACAGAGGAATAGCAGAAGAAAAACAGAGCACAAACATGAAGAACTCTTATGCCGAGAACTTCATGTTTGTGCTCTGTTTTCTTCTGCTATTCCTATGTTTCTCTTTTGCGTCGCCAGGTCGTCGTCTTGCTCCCTTCATTTGGTATCAGAGCTCTGTTCTGATCTTGGTAGAAGACAACGCTGGAGGTGTATTTCCTACCTCCTTATCATTCGTATGTAGAGTTGCCGAACCGGCAGTCGCCTGCACGCCACCGCCAAATCCTCCAGGAGCTTGTAGGATCTAGAATGACACCAAGAGGGGGGGGAGGGGGGGGGGGTGA
>LTAE01006249.1:13796-24017 GCA_001647135.1 Pontederia paniculata
CATTCATGAGTCAGATTCTACCTAAGTGCTCTTTATGATTAATTTTCAGGTCAAATGACATCAATTTATGACAAATACTGCAAAGGGCAGAATCAGTCAATCGCACTATTTGATATTATATATTTTTTGAGGAGTTTATTATTTGAAGACTCTCAATTAAAAGGATTCATAACATTTCCTACTTCAAATAGGAATTGGTTCACTTGAAGAAATTCAATTGAAGGAAGACTTCCAACTTTTCCTATTCTAAATAGGAATGGTTCTTTTGAAGAATTTGATTAGGAAAAGGTGTCAAAACTTCATGGAAAAGACTTCTAATAATTATACAACTCCTTGGGAACTATTAGAAATATATTTTTAATGAATTTGAGAGAGTTTTGAAGTCCAAAAATTCAGCCCAAGAGAGAACTACGAATTTGAAGAGAAATTAGAAGATTTTATCATCCTTCTTCCTAATATGACTTGGAACAGGACTCCTATCTTATCCTAACTCCTTAGGGATCAAAAGAAATCATATTTGAGAAGATTTGGAAGAGTTTTGATGGTTTAAATTTTAGCCTAAAGAAAAGTTACGAATTTAATTGAAAAAATATAAATTCTTTCCTATTTTAAATTGGAAAGAATTTGAAAATATCTCAACTTTGTGGAATACTTGGAGACCCTTTGGAGATTGATTCTACCATATAAATAGACATGCATGAGATCGAGAGAAAAAAAATCAATAAAAGAAAATAACAGATGAGAGACAAAAAATTACTCCTTAGATTTCTATAGGTTTCTGAAGAGCTGAGAAGCCAACTTTGGAGGAGAAGTCTTGAAGTGGGATTGAAGATCTAGAAAGCAATAGATTTTGTAGATCTATTTGTTTTTCTAATCTTATTTCTTAAGTCTTAGAATCATCTTTGTTTAGGAAGATTTTTTGTTGAATCTTTATTAACTTGTGATTTGATATTTTCTGAAACTTTATTGAGTATTTTATTAACTTTAATCGAAATATATTGTTAGTATTTTACTCTTAATTAATTTTCTTTCGGATTTCTGTGAAGCACGATTTTCGGCCGAGGTAAAACGGACCATGTTCGTCTAACACAGGTCGTTTTCACCTCCGCCATCGTTTTCAATATGTTTTTCCTCTTTTGAGAAGTCGTGTTTTCATCTGTCCGGACGCGGTCCGTTTCGGACGCGACGCAGGTCGTTTTCCTAGCGTATTTCTATTCGGCCGTTTTTAAGTGTTTGGATTCTTAGTTGAAATATTTATGTCTATCTGTTTCCAGAATTCATAAGTTGTGGGTTGCTATTCACTTAAGAGAGGCCTAGCAATTTAGGATTAGATTTTATTGCATTTTAATTTAAATTAGTTCAGGTTTAACATTTTCACGTACTCCTGATTTAATTTAAGATTAAGATAGTTAAGTCATCTGTTTCCAGAGTCTTATAATTTTAAATCAATTCTTCCATAATCTAATATTCAAACACTTTAATTGAATTGATATAAAAGATAATATTGTTGAAACATAATTTTAATCCTAACAAACTAAATCTTTTTTTCATCTTTTAATCTTTTCTTTTATATTTTATCTTTTATCTTTTCTTCTTATTTTCTCATCTTATCTTATCTTTTCTTTTTCTAAATTTTTTTAAGATCTTTTAAATTGGATTTTAAGATAAAATTTCAGATTTTAAAATTCATCAATCCTCGTAGGTTCGACACTCTTCTCATCATTTTATTACTTGTGCGACCAGTATACTTGCTGATGTTTTAGCGTGTGATTTTTTGCATCATCCATCACGATCATGACTGAGTGGATCACATCTATTACAAACTTCACGGCCCATGACATATTGTTTCACGATCATGACTCTCTAGTTCACGACATCTGACATATCCTTTCACGATTATGACCGCACCTGCGATTTCTTCATTTGTCCTTCAAAACCCATGAAATATCCTTCATGGTCGTGACTGTATGTGATGCATCTGCACTACACTTTCACGACTCATGACATTGTGCTTCACGGTCGTGACCACACCTCTTCTTCATCCATTACTATCTCATGGCCCATGACAAATTCTTCACGATCGTGATATTTGACCTCATGGCCTGTGAAAAATCTGTCCAGCCGTGATCGGGGTTGAGCCCTCACGGCCCGTGACATTCAATTTCACGACTGTGACAATCCGTTTTCAGCTTGATTCCTTCTTTCTTTCATTCATTTTGTATTCTTTAATTTGGTACAACGAGTTCCCTATAAATTAAGACAAAAAATACTAATATTTAAGAAACCATACAAGGATCATACATCATCATTGTAATCATGAACTATTATCTCTAATCTTCTTTGAATAAATATAAATGGAAGCTAAATAGGACTACTAAATATGATTATCACCATAAGTCATCTTCATCAAGCATAAAATCTATCATGAAATTATTCTAACAAGAAAATCTTGTATAGAGATTCTCCTATACCATCTTATACATATGATAAATTCTATATTTGATTCTCTTAGTTACTTACCTAATATTATCGGGTTGTTCGTTCATTCTTCTCACTCTATAAATCCTTATCCCCATTTCCTCGATTTACGAACTATCCTGATCTCCTTTGTGTTCTCGTCTGCACCTTGGAAGATAAAAGAGAGAAGAAAAGGATATGCGACGACTTATATTTTTGTGGGAGAGAAAAGGGTTTCTCTACCTTGAGGAATTTATTTATAGGGATTTCTGTAGCCTAAATTGAGCCAAATTTTCCTAATTATTTTCAGCCCAAAATAAATAAACTGAATACTATTATTTAATTATTTAAAAATTGTCGGTTGTTACATTATAATTTCCTTAAAAATGAATTCATACTTGAATTCAGTCATATGGGTTCATCTCTAATCTTATTAGTAGGTTAAGTAGAGCTTGGCTGCTTCGATCTTCACCTTACTCTGCCCCATGTTCATGTAGGGTCTATTCCCGGTAGTCAAGGGGAAACCTTGGAGCCATCTGCATTTACTATCAAATTTCAATAATTAGCCACATCTAAGCCTTAACAAATACATTCTTCTACCTTTCCTCATCATAAGCAATTAAAACTTAATCTATACTTTTTTGATGGCACAATGATTGTTCGTAATGCTTACACATGAACCCTATTTTCTTATAGACAACTATGAATCGTCTCTCACCAGGCTTTGATACCTAACTTGAACGCCCCCAAATTTATCCCTCGCCATGTGATAGGATACAGACTTAGAGATGCTACGACCTTATTATTTTACTTAATATTTGACCAAAAGTCTAGTTAACACAAGGGACACATCATGCAAAAAGTAATAACTTTTAAAATAAAACTCTGTAAAACAAATATAGTCAAATTAAAATATTCTATTACATAGTCCCAAAATGAAATGACATAACTAATTAAAATAAGTTCAATGACTAAAATAACTATTCTACTCTACACCATGGGAGAGAGAGAGAGAGAGAGAGAGAGAAGGCTCTATGATGACTCGGGTTTTTATGGAGAGAAAATGGTTTCTCTACCCTCGAGGATTATAGGAATTTCTCCAGGCCTACATCCGCCCAAATTCACCTAATTATTTCAGCCCAAAATAAAATAAAATAAAATAAATACTATTATTTAATTATTTAAAAATTTCCGACTATTACATTAGTCGTGACTGAATACAATACATTTACACTACACTTTCATTGCCCATGACATTTTGCTTCACGGTCTGAACCCACCTCCTCCTCATCCATTACTATCTCATGACCTTGACAAAGCCTTCATAGACATGACCGTAGCGGTGATATTGACCTCGCGACCCATGACAAATCCATCATGATCGTGACTGGAGTCAAGCGATGCCCTCACGGCCCGTGACATTCAATTTCACGACTGTGATGATCCATCTGCAACCCGATTCCTTCTTTCATCCATTCCTTTTGTGTTCTTTTGGTACAACGAGTTCCCTATAACTTGAGTCTATACTAATATCTAAGATGCTATATAAGGATTATACATCATCATTATGCTCATGAACTATTATCTTTAATACTATTTGAGAAAATATAATCATATTGGAAGCTAAATAGGGACGATAGCATGATTATCATTATAAATCATCTTCATCTAGCATAAAATCTATCTTGAAACTATTCTAAATTGAAAAGGCTATCTAAATATTCCTCTATACCATTTTATACATATGATAAATTCTATATTTGATCCTCCTAGTTACATGCCTAATCTTGTTGGGTTGTTTGTTCGTTCTTCCCGCTATACAAATTCTTATCCTGGTTTTCTCGATCTATGTGCTGTCTTGATATCCTTGTGTTCTTCTATACACCTTGGAAGAGAAAATAGATAGAGAGAAGGAAAAGGTTTTGTGATGACTAGGATTTTTTGTGGGAGAGAAAAGCTAGAGTTTTTGTGAGAGAGAAAATAATTTCTCTACCATGATGGATTTATTTATAGGGATTTCTCGAGGCCTAAACCGGCCCAAATTCTCTTAATTATTTTCAGTCTAAAATGAAATAAACTAGATACTATTATTTAAAAATATCCGGTTGTTACATTAGCCATGACTGTATAAGATACATCTACACTAAACTTTCACGACTAGTGACATTTTGCTTCACGGTCATGATCACACCTCCTCTTCATCTATTACTATCTCATGGCCCGTGATAAATTCTTCATGACCGTGATCGTAGCGATGATATTTGACCTCACGACCCATGACAAATTCGTCATGGTCGTGATCGGGGTCGAGCGATGCCCTCACAACCTATGACATTCAATTTCACGATCGTGATGATCCTTCTACATCTCGATTCTTTCCTTCGTTCCTTTTGTGTTCTTTTGGTATAATGAGTTCCCTATATCTTAAATCCGAAGAATACTAATATCTAAGAGGCTATACAATGATCATACATCATCATTGTGATCATGAATTATTATTTCCAATCCTATTTGAGTAAATCTAATCATATTGAAAGCTAAACAAGGACTACTAAGCATGTTTATCATCATAAGTCTTCATCTTGCATAAAACCTATCATGAAATTCTTCTAACATGAAAAGTCTATCTAGAGATTCCTTTATATCATCTTATACATATGATAAATTATATGTTTGATTCTCCTACCTAATCTCGTCGAGTTGTTCGTTCATTCTTCCCGCTCTACAAATCCTTGTCCTCATTCTCTCGATCTACGCATTGTCCTGATCTTCTTTGCACCTTCGAAGAGAAGAGAGAGAGAGAGAGAGAGAGAGAGAGAGAGAGAGAGAGAGAAGGAAAAGACTCTCCGACGACTAGGGCTTTTGTGGGAGAAAAATTGGTTTATCTAATCTAAGAGATTTATNAGAGAGAGAGAGAGAGAGAGAGAGAGAGAGAGAGAGAGAGAGAGAGAGAGAGAGAGAGAGAAGGAAAAGACTCTCCGACGACTAGGGCTTTTGTGGGAGAAAAATTGGTTTATCTAATCTAAGAGATTTATTTATAAGGATTTCTCGATGCCTAAACCGGCCCAAATTCTCTTAACTATTTTTAGTCCAAAATAAAATGAGATAAATACTATTATTTAATTATTTAAAAATTGTTGATTGTTACACGCTTGTGCCTATTTTGATCACTATTATGTCGGAGTAGTATGGCCTCCCATTTGGGACATGTGACCTAATTACCTTTGCTATTATTTTGTTAGGATATGACATGATGTGAGCTTGGCCCTTATATCTCTATGTACTCGTCGCATGGATGAATTTTAGGAAAATGTCATGTCAAAGTTTTTAACAAATCTAAGAGTTATTTTTCTATTTGAATAATTGAATAACGAGTTTAAATTTGAATTAGTAAAATATCGTAACAACCCCCTTGTCACGTCCCGGTAGTGAGTTCGAGGCATTTATAAAGTTTATTTGATTTTGTACAAGTTTGTACGACTATATACAAATATTAAGACTATTCATTTTGTGTAATAAAAAAGACTATAATTATTAAATATTAAAAGTTATTGAAATTCACAAATAATATATTATTAGTTGAAATTATTGTAATATATATTTTTATCTTTCATTATTTTTCTTAATTTATTGAAATACACAGTCGTTAATATACTCGATCCCAATTGTTTTTCCTATCGTAATGAAACACAAAGTTGTTATGTGTTCGTAATTACAAGCAATTGTAATTTCTTGTCGTATTAATGTTAAATATATTTTTTATATTTTAATCTTAAATATGTATATAAGTTCTTATTAAGAATGCATAAATTAAATTTTATTTAATACATTAACTCTATAAAAAAATAAATTTACTTAGATTTTCCAACTTAAGCTTAATGTTAACTTAAAAACCTTTGTGTGAGTGCTTATCCAAGTCTATATACGAGGAATCTTTTTGTTGGAGTTCTACTTTGTCGTTTATTTATATAACTTTTTTCACCAAGGGATTCCGATTCTCCATCTCAAAGTAAGAGAATCAGAAAGGGAAAATGATGCAATCTAAATTATGTGGTCATGTATTTTATTCTTTCATACCGCGTACTTATCCACACGAGAATATATCGATTACTGTTCGGAGTGATCTGATGAAAACAAAAATCTAAATTAACTTCGATCTGTCTTTTTTCCACTTTTTCTTCTCCTCTTTTTCCCTTTTAATTATAAAAACACACACACATATATATATATATATATATATATATAATTATCTTAACTATAATGAACTAATTCATTTTATTTCTTTTTCCTTTCTTTCTTAGGACAATAGGATTTGGTTACAACAAATTTCTAAATGTGTTTTATGTTAAACTTGTGCATAAAATAGTAAGAGAATACGCGGACTCAAGAATTAACTTCTTAGCAGTATATATCCAAAAGAAAACAACTAAAACTTATCTTCACAATGGCATTTATATGTGATAATGAAAGGATTACATAGTACTCCAAAACCTAGCTATTCTATATCTTTTCCACAGGGAAAAAAGGTGAAAGAAGTACCTAGATATCATATATATTAATTATTGCTGTAAGCAGTTAGTGCCTATCAAACACAAGATAACATCTGATCATGCAGTTCCATGCACCTCAATATTTGAAAACCTCATCTCTTACGTTCTTAAATTGTTGCTTTGGATCGTAGAGTTGGTGGAGCCGGTGGTGATTATGTTGGTTTGCCCTCCTCTTTTACCACCTTCGCTAACTCGAGGTTTCTGAGGCTTTCTTGATGCCAAGGCCGTCTGCACAATGGTTCTTTCTTCCTGCATACAAAATTAATTTGAGAAAAAAAAGTAGATCAACTCTTGCAATCCATGATAAATGCCCCCATGTATTAATGTCCCACAGACACATGTACATAAGAGAGAGAGAGAGAGAGAGAGAGAGAGAGAGAGAGAGAGAGAGAGAGAAATTACAGCCGAGCTGGGAGTACTGATGTCCTCTTCTGAAGGATCAACCTTTGGAACGGAGGAGGGAGCACCTGAGAACCCCAAGCAACGAGCACAAGCTCTTATGATGTCCTGCAACAAAGAGCAAGGATTCCAGAAGCTGAAAAATACTGTAAAAGATGCAGACTCTTCCTTTTCTTCTACTACTTTGGCCATTTCTCGGATCTCCTTCTCTCTTTCTCAAACAAACACACACAGGCTGCAGCCTCTGAGCTTTGAGTAATGGTGATGAACAAGGTCGGTAGAGGTGACAGGAAAGTGCTTATGGTCACTCAAGGATACTACCAGAACTTTGTGACCTCTGTGTCCCTATTTAATAGCTTATTTATTGATTCTTGCCCTCATACTAACTCTTTTTAATTTTTATTAATATATATTAATGTCGTTGGTTTCTTGTTCTTTCTCTCTCCTTTTATTCTATGAGCCGCGTATTTCTGACTAGTCAAGTGTTGGAATTGAACTAATTTGTTGTGGTCCAATGAATCCATGTCACCTTTAAATGACCACACTGCACATTACAAAGAATCTATGTCTTTAATAATTAACATTTTTATTCTTACCTAAAAAAATAAAGAGATAGTAATATGTTTCTGGAATAGTAATAATACCACTTAATTATTATCACTTCATTTTCTTAATAATTGATAATTTGATAGTTACCGTGATAAAAAAATATTTTTTATTAATAATATTATTTTCGATAAGTTTTATCAATATTCATTACCCTAAAAAAATAGCCATAGACATGCAGTTTTGTAATAATGAAATTAATCAAGAAGTTCAAACCATTTTATGTGATTTGAATATTCATTTCATGATCATTGCGCATATAAAGTTGCTTAAAATTTTATAACACGTTGCAAGCATGAAAGGGCAGAGGAGTAAATGTACTTGACCATATTAAATGACCAACAGGTTGGTCACCTACTCTCGGACACATCACACCATATGAGGTTAATAGAGACAAAGAGGTCAGAGCCAGTTTTTTGTACCTAAACCCAATGTAATTAAACAAACACACTCCAATGAGTTAATGTTGGAGTTAATGTCCTCATGAAGGTCTTGTTTTCGCTTTACTTTTTTGATATAATTACGAGGAGGATGTTTAAAGACAATGATAATATCCCCATATGATTCATTCGATAGAATACTAGTTTTCACTTAATTGTCTGAATATATATATATATATATATAGCTTTCTCAACGCTATGTTCATTTGTCATTTATGATACTAAATGCCTACGACCTACCATGGAATCATTCTCTTTTGTTTTTCTGAACAGAATCAAATTATTTGTAGGCCAGAACTCACTCTTTTCTTTGACTTGTACTTGCCTCGGTCTTTGATTCTTTATAAAAAAAGGGGAAAATTATTTTGCATGTGCTTGTTAGTGTAAATTCGAAATATAAATAATTATAATTAAAAATTTAATGATATTTTTTTTGTTTTTTTTAATTAATATAAATATTTAGTTAAAATAAAAATATTAGTAAATAGATACTTATATAATTATAGATTATTCTAATAACATATATTATCTAATTAATTTATCTTATTTAAAAAACATATTTTAATATGTACTTTTTTATCAATGTATTTAAATAATATTTTATTGACTATTACGATATTCGTTTAAATTAATTTTAATATAAAAGTTTTATTTATGCTATGTATAATTTTCCATGTCTATTAATGAATAATTTTCACACATGGTCCCTTAATTTTGCCTCAATTTCATGTTGATCCCTTAACTTCATTTTGTAATAACTTCGTCTCCGAAGTTATATTTTATAACAAAATGATCTCTTTAACGGGTAATAGCAGGTTAACAAGTCATTTTTACTGACGTGGTTGCCATATAGGTATATAATAATATTTTTTTTAAAAAAAATAAATATATATAAATATCATATGCATAATTTAGAGGAGGGGCCCTCCTCTTTCTCATGTGAGAAGAAGGGGGAAGCCCCTCCACCTCTCTTGGAGGACTCCGGCGGCAAGAGAGAGAGAGAGATGGACAACGAAGAGAGCTCTCCTTTTGAGCTTAATCCTTCATCAAGGAGGAGAGATGAGTCCTCCTCCACCTATGGAAGAACCGAGTCCAGAAATCTGAAGGGAAAGAAGAATGTGGGTCGAGCTCGATTTTGTCTTTGCTAAAGGCTGGTGCAGCAGCCGCAGGAACCGCCGCTCTCTTATTCTACAGTGCAAAAGAAGCTCGTGACCTCCTTCTCGGATGCTTCAGACGATTCAGACGACAGAAAGGTTGCTCATGAAATCATGGGCAAGGTGCAGCAGAGCTACGGTGCATCAGGCGTCGGAGTGTTCAATCCTTACTCATATCGCGAGTTCCGGGGTAGACGTCTTCTTTCATCTCTTTTCACTTTCACCATTTTTTCTCTTTTTTTTTTCTTTTGGTATGATGAATAATACTGAAAGAAGAGCAAACTTGACGAGTATGCCATTGCGTTGCAGCCGGAACTTTAAAGTTCATGACCTACAACGGAGGATCGAAGCCGTCTGCAACCTTATACAGCAGCATTCACCAGATAGAGAGTTCATGAGTGAATGCTTTCTTGAAATTTGAAAATTAATACATAATCTGAAGTCAGCACCACTTGTTAATATAATCTCCCCTTTTTCTCACGTGAGAGAGGAGGGGCTTTCCTTCCTCTTCTCGCCAGAGAGATGGAGGGCAGCCCCTCCCTCCCTCCCTCGCCGGAGAGAGGGTAGGTGGAGAAGCCTCCTCCTTCTCATTTGAGAGAGAGGAGGATCCCTCCT
>LTAE01006250.1:0-25918 GCA_001647135.1 Pontederia paniculata
CCCCCCTCTTGGTGCCATCCAAATCCTACATTAACCTCCCTATTGATCATGGTTTCTTGAGGATGACAGGATTCATCTTGGTGTTGCTCGGGAGAGATCCTGGTGTGCGGTCAGCCGAGGACTTTTCTATTTGACCTATCTGCATTTCCAAATTGTTGATGGCTGCATCATTGTTATTAATCTTGGTCTCCATTATTTTCATGAATCTTGTCATTAACTCCTTCATGTTGCTCATGTTTTCAACAGGTGGTGGCTTCTGCAGAGGCTGGTGTTGCTGCCTCTGATAGCCAGGTTGCTCAGGTTGTTGTGGAGGTTGCTGCCATGGATTTAGTCTCCATGAAAAATTTGGGTGGTTCCTCTAGTTGGGATTATAATTTTTTCCTGAAGGCTAGTTCATTGCAAAAGAGTTGGAAACAAAATTAGTGCTCTCAAACATATTTTTCTCTGAGGAATTACCTTCAGGTTTCTCGATGCTTCATCCTCCACTTGTGCCACTTGAATTTGCCAGATTCATAAACATGTTGAACTTCTTATTGAGTGACTCGATTTGATCCACTACTCCATCATTGCTCACGCTGTGCACACTTATTTTCAAGATTGATCTCTTGGTCCTCTAGGAAGAGTGCTACAGCCTCGATAAGTCCATAAATTTCATCTGGGCATTTTTTGCCCATGACAGTGCCTTCAGTTGAGGCATTCAGCTTGTCTTTGTCGCTTTGGCACAATCCATTGTAGAAGTCCTCCATAAGCTCCCACAACGGGATTCGATTGTCAGGCACCCATGCTAGGAGTTCCTTAAACCTATCCTATGCTTCAAACATCGTCTCGTCATCGTCCCGCCTGAAGCCTTCTGTGCTGGGCAATACTTGTTGATGAACTTCTCCACCAGCTGCGCCCAAGTAGTTACAGATCATGTAGGCAAAGTCTTAAGTCAAGTGAAAGTTTTGTCATGTAAAGAGAATGGAAATAAACGTAAACGTGTTGCATATATTGAGACGTTGTTGCACTTAAAAGTGCTACAAATATTCAGGAAATTATCCAGATGATCATGAGGGCTCTCGTTGAATCCTCCATCAAATTGGGACAATTGAATCATCCTCACTATTGCTGGATTAATCTCGAAGTTGTTGGCATTGATTGCTGGAAGTGTAATTCCATATTCAACATCCATGTATTTCGAAGCCACATAGTCCCTCATCGTTATTTGGGCTTTCTCCTTATTGTCAGCTATGATTTCGGCGTTCCTATTGTCAGTCAATGTCACTTCTCTCCTTAAATCTTGAATGAATCTTTCGATTTCATGTTCGAAATGCAATGGTTGACTTGGGCTTTTCGTTAGTCGCCCAACTTCCTTGATGTGTTTGCTCTAGAATTGATGGCTTGTGATGTAAATTGCTCCTGAAAAATACACAGTCACAAGTAAAATAGAAAATAAAAGATAATCTCAAAATAACATAAAACTAGAATAATTAACAATCAATTCTCGATAACGACGCTAAAAATTTGATGCGAAAAATGCGAACACATGCAAATCAATGCTAGCAAGTGCACTAGTCGTTCAAATAATAAAGGGTTTAGAGTAAAGGTTGTTGATCCTATGAGGAACTAAAGTAATTATCTAATCTTGGAGGTTAATAGGAGATGGGCATAAGATTGTTGAATCGATGATTTCTCATAAACTAAATTTATAAAAATGATAATTACAATGATGAATGGTGATTACTAGGGCTTGGATAAAAAGATAGATAAGAACTAAAACTGATACTTCTCAAATAATTAATTATATACACTTTATGCTCACAAGTTAACTCTTCAGACGGATTAGTGAATACTTATAAATATGACATTCCTTAACGGATATATTAACTATCCATATGAGATAATCTATCAAATACTCCTTAACGGATCTACTTTCTAGATTATACACAAAGGATGCTTGCAAGTAATTTCGTAAACTATCAAATTACCCTTGACGAGTTAACCTAACAGACTGCACACCATTACATCCTTAATCATAACAACATGACATGAATTACAAAAACGAATGACCACATTACACAGTTAATTATCAAACTATATCCTCAGAAATTCCAGACAAACATGTTCATAAAAAGCAACTAAAAGTTATAACAAAAATCTATGAAAGAGTATACAAGTTCTAACCCTAATTAAGCATTCTTTACAACTCAAAACTTATTCAAAGATATACAAAAAATTATATAATAGTAAAGTTCATCTCAACATATGATGAAACAAAGGTATACTCATCTGGATGTTGTGAATATGTTGAACAACTCCTTAACAGATGTTTTCTTCGACTTCTTTTAAGCAACCTTTAGAATAACATTTGCTCTCTAGCGTGCTTGCATTGCTTGACGACCCCTGACATCCTTTGAAATGTTGTAGATGAAGTTCTTTTATGCTCTAGTGTTTTTCCAAGGGTTGAATCACAATGCATGGGAACCCTTCGATCAAATTTGCTTATCGATAGATGATGATGATAAAACTCTACTAATAACTCACCCAAATCCTCGGAAATATCTCCAAATCAGATCCCTAGAGCCTCAGATCAAATAGAAATCTTTTTTGGCCGTTGAATCATATCAAATTCACAATAAATTAAAATTTTGTACTTTCATCACGGCTCGTGACAGATGGTCACGGACCGTAAGTATGTGCATCTTCATAATCTTCTAGTCGTCACGGCTCGTGATGTCTGGTCATGACCCTTAACTTGGGCATCGGTTACATATGCAATTGGATTTTTGCTTCTATTACAGTCTGTAATAGTCCTCACGACCCGTAATCGTTGAATTTTCCAACTCAGCCGCTTCGATCGACATCGTGATACATGGTAACACTCCGTGATATTTGTCTTCATGACCCGTAATAAGATGTTACAACCCATGATGATGGATTGATCATCTCTTGTTGCATCATAGCCCGTAACAGTCTTTCATGACCCGTGGTGGTTGCTGAAAGTTGATTTTCTCCCCTTGAACAAGTCCCTTTCTAGTGTCGGGTCCATTCTAGCCCTCGCCAAGTGCTTTTCTACAAAAATAACACCAAACAAGAGTAGATTTTAAACTTGAACAAATATAAACAAATAAAAATAGAAATGTATGCATGCTATTTGAAAATGACTTAAAATCATGCTTAATGCAAGCCTTAAAGTATGTTGTAAGATGCATGCATCATATATTTCTTTAATATGGCTCAAGTGTTTTCTTTTGGAACTAGGACTTGATCTGATTAGAGGACCACTATCAGTGAACTGCGGTAATCAAGTTGCGATAAGCTTGATGCACAGTGGAGCCAATAGTTAAAAAGGAAAACACATTAAAATTTGAGTATTATTATATTCAAGATATAACGAATGATAAAGAAGTGATGGTGACTACCTACGATTGACATATTGATTGATTCTATCACAAAGGGAATTGTAACCGAGCTTTCATCAAGCATGTGGGGTTTGATGGGGCTTAGAAATATTTGAGTCTAGAGAAAATATTCACGGATAGTGAAACTTCAATACATGATCTCCAATTAAACTCTTCACGGATGGTGGGAGTGTTAACATATAGTGATCTTATCGTTCAATTAATATTGTAATATGACCTCAACAATGATTATATGCACGCTTTGCACACAAGCGACTCAACCAACAATGTGGCACACCAAAAATCATCTGATGATCACGATCAACAACTAAGCATGTATGGATGCATTCTTACGTCTAGACTCGTAGCATATTCAGACATTGCCAAGACCACTGAGCATATGATAATGGAAGGATAATAAGTGGCAGGAAAGCGTTGGCAAATAGTAAGAAGGCAACATGTGATCGATGGAATAATAACGATTGCTTGAAGGGGACGAACGGAGATAGGCTCGCGGCTATAGAAAGGAATGGACATGCTTCAAGAGTCCTCATCTGATCGTCGAAAATCTAACTCTCTCCTCTCTTCTCTTCTCTTTTCTTTAGTATTTGGATTTTATTTTATTAAGATTAGTTTATGTTGGATAATATGACTCTACTCCTTATTTTAATTTAAGGCTTCCACAAAGCAAGAGTTTTATATTTTGTTCTAAAATTTCGCATATGTGTACATTACATTGATTATAGAAGAGTCAAGATGAAATTAAGCAAGTGTAGCATCTCCAAAAGCCATGAAGCGTGCTTTTGGTAGCATTAGAATAATAATAATAATAATAATAATAATAATAATAATAATAATAATAATAATATAATAATAATATTATTATTATTATTATTATTATTATTATTATTATTATTAACGTAATTATGAGACTTAGACCTATTATTTTCACTAAAACTTGTTGATACATGTTGTGCCAGGCATTATAGTATTTTTTTTCAAACTTAGACTAAACATGTTTAGATGCAAAGTATTTTTTAAGTATGAAATAAAAATCATAACATTTTTACTAATGGTGGTTGGATGCTAAATATATCAAATAAAAATTATAAGTTTTAGCTCATTTTATATTAAATAATTAATTGCTTACTAACCTAGGAATGAATCTATGTTCAAAAAACAAGTTTTTTTATTGGCCTTATGCATGAGAATATATATTTATTTGAGTAAAGGGAGAGTGTAGAACACAAAGCACAATATGTAGCACATAAATTATATTGGAGGCTGAAGCATGCTTGAATCAAAATTCATCTACCTCAACTTAGTTGAAGACCATGCCTTTAATGAACTAACAGTTATATTTTTCTTAGTTATGTTTGGCAGTTATATGTCATGTATGTGTAGTTACTTGCAGAAGTAGTTTAGTTAATGTGTCATTGTATGGGCTGCTCTTATCCATTGGCAGTTATGTAATATTTTAGAGTATAGATACTCAAGACAATGATGTGGTTATTTTCTGATTAACAAATGATAAACCTTAGTTATCATCATCTTCATTTGTGTGTTCTTTATTTTGTTGTTCTGCATATGAACTTCCATCAGAAATCAATTTGATCTGGTGTGTTCATTGTGTATGAGTTAAACATGAGTGGATTGGTGAGTTTGAAAGTGTTACGATTGTGAGAAACAACAGTGGTATCAGAGCTCTTTTGATCTTAAGGGCAGTGTGTGGTTCGAGGGGTAGCAATTGCAGAGAAGGTGGCTGATTGCTGTCGATGGAAATATTGAACTCAGGACCAGGATTCTCCACGACTTCACCACCAAAGTTCGATGGAGAAAACTATCAAGCATGGGCCATGAGGATGAAGATACAACTAATGGGAGCAGATCTCTGGGAGGTTGTAGAAAATGAGTTTGAAGTCGATGACTTACTAGGAAATGCGACACTCAATCAGATCAAAGTTCACAGGTATAAAGTGTTGAAGAAAGCTTAGGCACATGCATGTTTATATGCATCAATTTCACCTATAATTCTTAATAGCATAATGAAGCTCAAGGTTGCACATGAAATATGGGAGTTTCTTAAGAGAGAATATGAGGGTGATGAGAAGATCAGGGTTATGCAAGTAGTCAACTTGCTGAGAAGTTTTGAGATGATGAAGATGGAGTCTGAGTCTATTAAGCAATATGCTGACATAATAGTTGAGTTGGCCAATAGAATTATACTCTTGGCAACTGATGTTAGTGAGGACAAGTTGGTTCAGAAACTTCTAATTTATGTTCCAGCCAAGTACGAGGCAACTATGTCTGCTCTTGAAGTTTATAGAACACTGAATCAAATGAAATTCAGTGAGGTTGTGAATACATTTCAAGGACCTGAGCAAAGAATAATTCTGAGAGGACCAAGAAATGCGACACTCAATCATATCAAAGTTCACAGGTATAAAGTGATGAAGAAAGCTCAGGCACATGCATGTTTATATGCATCAATTTCACCTATAATTCTTAATAGCATAATGAAACTCAAGGCTGCACATGAAATATGGGAGTTTCTTACGAGAGAATACGAGGGTGATGAGAAGATCAGGGCTATGCAAGTAGTCAACTTGCTGAGAAGTTTTGAGATGATGAAGATGGAGTCTGAGTCTATTAAGCAATATGATGACATAATAGTTGAGTTGGCCAATAGAATTATACTCTTGGGAACTGATGTTAGTGAGGACAAGTTGGTTCAGAAACTTCTCATTTATGTTCCAGCCAAGTACGAGGCAACTATGTCTGCTCTTGAAGTTTATAGAACACTGAATCAAATGAAATTCAGTGAGGTTGTGAATACATTTCAAGGACCTGAGCAAAGAATAATTCTGAGAGGACCAAGAAATGCGACACTCAATCATATCAAAGTTCACAGGTATAAAGTGATGAAGAAAGCTCAGGCACATGCATGTTTATATGCATCAATTTCACCTATAATTCTTAATAGCATAATGAAACTCAAGGCTGCACATGAAATATGGGAGTTTCTTACGAGAGAATACGAGGGTGATGAGAAGATCAGGGCTATGCAAGTAGTCAACTTGCTGAGAAGTTTTGAGATGATGAAGATGGAGTCTGAGTCTATTAAGCAATATGATGACATAATAGTTGAGTTGGCCAATAGAATTATACTCTTGGGAACTGATGTTAGTGAGGAAGAGTTGGTTCAGAAACTTCTCATTTATGTTCCAGCCAAGTACGAGGCAACTATGTCTGCTCTTGAAGTTTATAGAACACTGAATCAAATGAAATTCAGTGAGGTTGTGAGTACACTTCAAGGACCTGAGCAAAGAAGAATTCTGAGAGGAGATGAAGGATCAGAAGAAGCATATCATGCTAAGCAAAGATACAAGGGAAAGGAGACACAAGGACAGAAATATGAGAAGCAAATCACCATCACTTCTGCAGAAAAGGGAGAGGGAGGCTCATCCAAAGGTCAGGAAGGATCTAGTGCAAGGAAGAAATGTGAGCATTGTGGCAAGATGAATCACCCTTCTTTTAGATGTTGGAGAAGATCAGATGTGCAATGCAGGAAATGCAAGAAGAATGGGCACATAGCAAGGTTTTGCAAATCTAAAAGAAATTTGCAAACAAGTGAAGCAAATCAAGCAGCAGATGAAGAAGAAGTTGAGCAGTTGTACATGGTTTCAAATGGCTCCTCAAATGCAGTGAAAGATGGATGGCTAGTGGATAGTGGATGTACCACACACATGACCAAGGATGAGAGCCTATTTTGAGCTATGGACAAATCTTATAAATCCAGAGTAAAGGTTGGAAATGGGATGTTCATTGCAGTTGAAGGAAGAGGAGATGTGATGCTTCAAGGAATCCATAGTACAAGCACAATCTCTAGTGTATTATTTGTACCAGAGATTAGTCAGAACCTCTTGAGTGTAGGCCAGCTATTGGAGAAGGGATTCAAAGTGGTATTTGAGAATGGGAGATGCTACATCAGTGATTCAAAGGGACAATTGTAGTATCAGATTACAATGAAAGAGAAATGCTTCTCTTTCAATCCTAAAGATGAAAAGTTAATGGCCTTAGTGACTCAAGAAGAAGGAGAAAAATTATGGCATAGAAGGTTGGGACACTTTCATGGCAAAGGATCGCAGTACATGTCTCAGAATGGAACGGCTATGGGGTTGCCTCAGTTGTCAGCAGGAAGGACTCTCTGTGGGATCTGTCAGCAAGGAAAATAGTCAAGAGATCACTTCAAGAAATCAACATGGAGAGCAACAAGGAAGCTGAAATTGGTACACACCGACCTATGTGGACCAATGCCAGAAGAATCTCTAAATGGCAGCAGGTACTATGCTATTTTCATTTATGATCTTAGTAGAATGTGTTGGATTTTCTTCTTGAAGTTTAATAATGATGTTTAGAGAGTGTTTCAGCAATTCAAAAGACATGTTGAGATTGAAAGTGGATGTAAAATTCTTAGTCTAAGATCAGATAATGGAGGGGAGTACACATTTAGGGGCTTTGAAGAAATCTGCAAGCAGGTTGGAATTCATCACCAACTGACAGCTCCCTACACACCTCAACAAAATGGTGTGAGTGAAAGAAAGAATAGGAGCATAATGAACATGGTGAGGTGCTTGCTGCAAGAGAAAGAACTACCCAAATGTCTATGGGCAGAAGCTGCTGCAACTACAGTTTTTCTTCAAAATAGATGGTCAACTAGAGCAGTGGACAAGAAAACTCCAATCGAAGCTTGGTCTGGGGTTAAACCTTGTCTCAGCAATATGAAAATATTTGATTGCATATGCTATACTTGGGTGTCTTCAGTAAACAGAAGTAAACTTGACAAAAGAGCAGAAGTGGGTGTGTTTATTGGGTATGCTATGCAGTCAAAAGCCTATAGAATTTATCAGATATCATCTAGTAAATTCATCATCAGCAGAGATGTGAAGTTTTTTGAAGAAATGAGACTCAACTGGCACACCAAGCAGATAGAATCTGATCAGGAAACAAAAGATCTAGAAATACAACAAGATGGTGAAGACAGTTCAAGAGAAGAAGACACTCATGTGCACAGATATGAGAATCAAGGGGAGTTGGACCCAGATGAGTTGGAAGATGATCCTCCTATTCGAGGAACCAGATCACTTGCAGAGTTATATCAGCAATGCAACATTGCAGCACTGGGACCTACACACTATGCTGAGGCAAAAGTAGATAGAAGATAGTTAGCTGCAATGGAGGAAGAGATAAGAATGATTAATAAAAATAACACTTGGAAGCTCGTTGACAGACCTCAAGGAAGGAAGATAATTGGGGTTAAATGGTTATATAAGACCAAGTGTAATCCAGATGGCAGCATAAACAAGTTTAAGGAAAGATTGGTAGTTAAGGGATATGGCCAGACATGGAGAGTTGATTACATGGAGACCTTTGCACCAGTTGCAAGACTTGATACTGCGAGGTTTCTACTTGTAGTTGCTTCCCAAATGAGTTGGAAAATCTTCCAACTTGATGTTAAATTTGCTTTCCTTAATGGTATGCTTAATGAGGACATATACATTGAGCAACTAGAGGACTTTGTGATTAAGGGAGCAGAAGAAAAGGTGTACAAGCTAACTAAAGCACTCTATGGTCTCAAACAGGCCCCTAGAGCATGGTACAGCATATTTGATGAGTATCTGAGGAGGCTTGGCTTTGTGAGAAGTCTGAGTGAGTATACTATGTACACCAAGAAAGAAAAGGAAAGTCTGCTGGTATTATCAATCTATGTAGATGACATATTAGTCACTGGGAATGATGAAGAACAAGTGAGTGAGTTTAAGTGAAGCTTAATGCAGGAATTCGAGATGACAAATCTGGGTTTAATGTCATTCTTTCTGGGCATTTAGGTACAGCAGACTACAAGTGAGATCTTCATCTGTCAAAAGAAATTGAAGGAGATGCTTAAAAGGTTTCACAGGGAAGATTGCAAGACAGTAAGTACTCCCATGAATGTGAAAGACAAATGGAGAAGAGAAGATGGCAGTTCAAAAGCATATGAGAGTATCTATAGAAGCTTGATAGGAAGCCTTATGTACATCACTGCTAGCAGACCAGATATTATGTATACAGTGAGCACTATGTCGAGGTATCTAAGCTGTCCAACAGAGACTCACATGACTGGAGCAAAGAGGATTCTGAGGTACCTGAAAGAAACTGCAGAGTTGGGAGTAAAGTTTGAAAGAAAAGCTGAGTTAAAGTTGCATGGATATGTAGATAGTGACTGGGGAGGCTGTGTGGATGACTTGAAAAGCACTTCAGGCTATTATTTTTCTCTTGGATCAGGGTGTTTTTCATGAAGCTCTAAGAAGCAAGAAGTGGTGGCTCAATCCACAGCTGAGGCAGAGTTCATGTCTACAACTGAGGCTGCTAAGCAAGCTGTGTGGATCAGAAAGTTGCTTGAAGACATAAGAATGAAGGCAGAGAATCCAACAACCCTATATGTTGATAATCAAGCAGCAATTGCAATTTCGCAAAACTCAGTCTTCCACGGAAGAACTAAGCGCTTTAAAGTGAAATATTATTATCTCAGAGAAGTGCAAGAAGAAGGAGAAGTTAAGGTTGTTTACTGCAAAACAGAGATGCAAACTACAGATCTATTGACAAAATTCTTTTCTATAGGCAGATTTGTTTGGTTGAGGAACAAAATTGGAATGTCAGAAGGAATTTGATCCAAAGGGGAGTATTGGAGGTTGAAGCATGCTTGAATCAAATTTCATCTACCTCAACTTAGTTGAAGATCATGCCTTTAATAAACTAACAGTTATATTTTCTTAGTTATGTTTGGCAGTTATATGTCATGTATGTGTAGTTACTTACAGAAGTAGTTTAGTAAATGTGTCAGTGTATGGGATGCTCTTATCCATTGAGCAGTTATGTAATATTTTAGAGTATAAATACTCAAGACAATGATGTAGTTATTTTCTGATTAACAAATGATAAACATCAGTTATCATCATCTTCATTTGTGTGTTCTTCATTTTGTTGTTCTGCATATGAACTGCCATCAGAAATCAATCTGATATGGTGTGCTTATTGTGTATGAGTTAAACACGAGTGGATTGGTGAGTTTGAGTGTTAAGATTGTGAGAAACAACAAATTACACTATCAAAATTTACTAATGATTTTGATACTATTTGTTTATTAATTCTAATAAAATTTTCTATACACGAGAGTGGCTGATTTTAATTTTTTGGGCTATTTTACTTTTTCATTCTTGAATATCGCGAAATTCTAGACCTACCTCTAACCTATAAAAACGGGCAGAAGTAGGTCTAAAATTTTTTCGATCGGATAATTTCATTCAAGAGTCTGGTATTCAATTTATTAAAATTACTTTGATTTATTAAATTATTATTTTACTAAATTATAAAATCGGGCAGGCAAGCATCTCCTGCTCGCCTACACGCGCAGGGGAACTCGCCTGCGCACGCAGATGAACCCGCCTAGCGTGCAAAGGAACCCGCCTGCACGTAGAGGAGCTCGCCTCGCCCATGGCTCGCCTGCAGGTGCATTACGAGCTCCCCTGCTCACCTGTGTGCGCAAGCGAGCTCGCCGGAAGGAGAGGAAAGAGATGATAGAGGGAGAGGAGGGATGGAGGGAGCTAGTGAAAGAGAGAGAACGAAGAGGAAATAGTGAATGAGAGATACAAAGAAAGAGAGGAGAGAGTTAATTTAGTTAAAGGGGTAAAATAGTAATTTAGTAAATTAAAATAATTAAAATAATTAAAATAAATTTAATACTGGACGGTTGGATGAAATGGGTGAATATTGAATGCTTAGACCTATTTCTGCGTGCTTTTATAGTTTAGAAATAGGTCTTAAATTTCGTATAGTTCAAGGGGAATGGGAATAACTTTAATTTTTTTTTAGCAAACCATTTTTTACTTACATATCAAATAATAAAATTAAAATAATAACTCAACTTTTAAATTATCGAATGAAATTCAATGGCTAAAATATCAAATATTTTTATAAAAAATAAATAAATTTTATTTGAAATTTAAATATTAATTTAGTATGCTACACATAATTGCACAACACATTCATTTCCCCATATTTAGAATGTAAAACAAATACCCTTACATGAAAGGTTGATGATTAAAATATGTCTTGTTTTAACAAATATTATTGTTATATTATTTAATGTCATATTACTTTTTATTTTCTATTTATAAATGATATTTTAGAAAAGTATTATTTTTATTTTAAATATTTTACTTTTTTCCTTTTGTTTATAGCCTTTCAACTTCTCTCAGTTTTTTAGTAACTATGCATTTACCAAAATTTATTATCATATTATACTGTTATATTATTTAATCTCATATTTATGTTTTTTTATATTTTTTGCTATTGTAATATTTTACATCAATGTCAATATTTCTCATAAGTTTTTTAGTAGAATTTTAAAACACATAAAGTCAATATTTATATTTTATCCAAACATGCCCTAAAGTCTTTGTGAGATATTAATGTAATTTTTTTGACGTTTTAAGAAGTTGTCTAAAGACACTTTTTAGAAAGTGTCTAAATATATATTTTTCGGCATAAAAAAATTTTAAATTATTAATTATATTTTTAAATACTTTGTAGCTATTAAAGAAATAGAAAAGAGTAGAAAAAAATTACTAACGTAAAACTGAAGTAAGAGTAAATAATTATTCTATATCAATTTTTACTGTTACATTATATTTTAATTTAGTAAAAAATAATGACTATTTAGTAATGAACCTGCAACCCCGACACAACAGAAGCACGAAACGGAGCAATGCCGCCAGCGTTCATCCTGAGCATTTGTCATTTGAAGTGTATTATATCATTTTTTTACTATTATATTATATTTTATTGAAATAATTTGTCAATAAAAAATATTATGATATAATAGTTAAATGCTTTTGAATTTAGAAGCATTCTCACATGCTTTAATTTTTTTTTGGGTCAAGAACAATGTGGTGAATTTATACAAGGATCGGCTCATGAATAACTTTTTTTTATTATATTCATGATTCTCGATTCGAAACAAATAGTTAAAATGATAAAGCATTCTAAATAAAAGGGTCGAGTTCATGAATGCATTCAAATGTAATATATATATAAATAGGGCAAATGAATGCATGCTAATTTTTTTATTATTGCATATTGATGTTTAGATGGCTATTGGTAAGGCTAGACACGAGTCCGTCCAAGCCAGACTTTTACCTAAATAGGCTAGGCTTATTACAAAATATTCTTAGGTTAGGCTTATTACAAAATTAGAATATTTAAACCTGACGTATGGTCTATGACAGACCATTAGCCTACTAAATCAAACTAATAAATTTATTTCTATAATTATAATTAATTAATAAATTTTGTTCCTTGCGATAAAAATTAAGAGATGCAACAAATATATATATATATATATATATATATATATATATATATATCATAAAAAATATCTTCTTATGTGAATATGTAACTAAAATAAATTCAGCTTCAACAACAACAAATAACAAAAAAAAAGTAAAAGGCATAAAAAATATCTCATAATCAAGTTCTAATTTTAAAATGTAAAACCATAAATAAATTTATAGTTTAATTCAACATCTATAAATAATAAAATATTTATAAAATAAAAAAATTAGTAGCTTCAACAATGAGTCAACAAAAAATAACAAAAAATATTAGAAAGAACATGGTCATAATTCAGTTTTAATCTAAAAATGCAAAATTATAAAAAAAACTTGTTGTTTAATTCAACAAATATTATTTCAAAAAAGTAGAAGCTGAAGGAACATTTGACTTCTCAGTCTTTTTTTGGATAAATATCTAGCTTCCCACTCTTAATATATAATAGACTAATAGTTATATTATTAGTTTTAAATTTTGGTCTTAGGTCATTCCTTACATAAATAGACTAAGTCTATTTAAGTAGATTGACTTCCTAAAATTTTAAATCTGATTTATTTTGATAATTCGAGTCAGGCCAAAAATAAATCGGACTATGGGTGACTCACGAACTATCTAACTTATTTTCAATTGGTTCCTCTAGCTAATTTAAAGATAAATTATTAAATGATATCATTTTTGTCGATGACGATGCTCTCTAATATATATATATATATATATATATATATAAGTGGTAGTGTAAAGTAAAAGATATTATTTCATGATAAAATCATAATTTAAATATTGTCGGTCGACTTGAAAAAATGAAGACCGTTTGCTTTTCTTTTTCTATACTTTTTCTTCTTCCTTTGTTGTTGAAATATCTAGAAAAAGAATGAACATCGATAGTCGAATTCGACTTCAATGAATGTCCTTAAATCGTAGAATCTCTACCCGTCAGCTTATTTATTTTTCTTTGTAAATTAATGAATATTCATAACTATTAATATTTGATTAATTCAGTGTTCGAATGAAAGTGACAACATAAATCATAATTAAATTAGTGACTCCGATCTCAAACTCTACTAATTCTTAGTCTCTCAATTTGAAGTATAAACTCGTTAATTATTTATGCTCACCAATTTAATTAGTTTGCTTTATTTTTTAATTGTTAACTACATGTTGTTCAAAAGTTTGCACTAATTTAATTCAATATAAAAAACGTGTCTTATTGTAAAAATCTCAATTAAGTTCAATCACCTGAATGCCTTCTCATGGACAGCCCAAAGAATATGGCATCTATGGTGGAAAATCAAAATGCACACATTATCATCTACGTAATGTCAACAGTTTTTTTTTTTCTTAAAATAAAGCCACATAACTTTTTTAATGAAATTTATTTACCTTTCCATTTTAATACATGAAATTCTTTTCGCCGAATATTCGAGAATCTATAAGAGATAAGACATCTAAAATTAAGGAAGAATGAACGAAAATTCATTACTCTCATCTCGTCTTGCTTGCTTTTATTTTTGTATAATAATAAAATATTTTTTTCCTATTAGAATAAATAATCTAAAAAAATTGAGTGAAAATTCAACTCAACTTGAAAAGTTTTGGATGAATTGTTATCCTATAACTTAATATTATACTCATTTAATTCAAAAATATCAATAATTGCTTTATATAAAATACTTAATTAATAAATTAATTTAGTATTTTCCTAATGTTATTCACTTAGTTACTATCATTTATATTTATTCTTACATTATTAAAATATTAGAAAAATAAGTTTAAGCTCACTAAATGATGATCTGAGCCAACATTTTTTTTAATGAATTCGGAATTTGATCCAAATTGGACCTAGTGGCCTGTCTAAGAATTTGAACGGTTACAATTAGACAAGCATCCTTTTTTTGGTCTTTTGGTTCCAAAAGAAGATGAAGCCCATGGACTAACTAAAAATCTCACTTCCTTATCAAACTAGACTTTATGAATTTGTGATGCCCATCATTTTCATGTAATTTTTTTTTCTTCGATGTTACCAATGAGACGTATCTTTACCACATAGAATAGAATTTGAACTATAAACGAAGCAATTTTTTTTCAAGAAAATTATATGAGATCCCAAATCTTTATATGCTTGAACCCTGGCCTCTACAAAAATAAATTCTCCATAAATATTGTAAAATTTACACTACGACAGTAAAATTAAAAAGAAACAGCACAAACAAGTAAAAGTCTTTTTTTTTCTACACGGATTCCACATCTTTCTCCTCTTGGCTTCCATTTTAAAAGATGTCAAAATAAAGCAACCAGTTTCTAAATAGATTAATTCGAACCTTAATTTCTTTAATAAAGTACAAAAGTTCGATTTCCAATTGAAACATATTTATTTCTATTTTTTTGTAAATCAGAAAATGGTCGGTATGGATGGAAAGAAACCACATAAAGGTCCATGAGAAGAGAAGATATATAATACTTTTCTTTATCTTTTAGATATATAATACTTTACTTTTCTTTAACTAAATATGGGGCTGCCCCTTCATCATATCCTCTCCTTCCATTTTTTTATGGTTAAGGGTAAAACTATAATTATATAAAAACTTAAATGATAAAAAATGAGATGATAGGGGATAAAGTGAATTCTTCAAAAAGAAAAGAAAAATGAAAAATACAAGGGGCTTCTTGATAAATATTATAATATATTGTTAGATACCAAAAAAAAATATTATAGAACAATTTAAACACATAATGTTTAAGCTCATCTAATTAAAAGAAATAAAAAAGATATAAGTGGTGCACAATGCTCTAATACGTGATCAAATATGTTATTTTAGATCTTTTAGTTAGATATAATAACTTGAAAAAAAATCTGAGAAGGATGTTTTTTGAAAATAGAGTTCTATCTTATTATTGAATTTGAATCTTGATATGTTCAAAATAAGGATAAGATGAATATGCCAACACTAATCACAATTTTGAGCCATAAAAATTGAGGACCCTCAGGTAGTCTAGTAATACAAAAACCTCACGGTTTTAGATTATACAACATGTCTGCAGTGATGCCATATAATGATTGTCAAGAGATTGAAACTGTAGAATAACTCCAAAGGTTTATTTTCACACTAAATGATTAAATGATTCATTTCGAATAATGATGACTTTAAATTGATTTAACCCAATCAACCATCGATTATTATTATTTTTTATTTTAATGTACATATAAAATACTTGATGCTTTGTAGGCATGGCACATCTTAATCATTCTAAAATCAATGATGGATATATTACATTGTTTTACCGCATTAAATCCTAAATTTTCTTTGTAATAAACCTATGGATTAAACTATGTGGGCTTTCGGAGCCAATAGCCGAGTGTATGATTGATAAAGGCCCTTTTTCTTTAACATGCTTCGCTTGGCCCAAATCATTATACCTTTTTTTCTTTTCATTTTTCTATTAACCAGATTTGCATAATTACTTTTCTTTTTTTCTATCTACAATCATCAGCTCCAAGCTACTAGCATATAATTTGATATTCGGACATGATTTAAAATGATACATTCTATTCAAATAGGTGATTTAAAAAATCAAATCCGAAATTACTAACTCTTGTCGAACTTATGATATAGCTCCATTATTCAATTGGGCCAAATTTGGTTATAATTATCCCTAAGTGGCCAAACAATGATAATATTTCATCTTTTAACATCTCATATCACACTCACTGAGGTTAAAGAGCATAGCATTTTGCTTATGTGTAAGTTGTCCAATATCCACAACCTTAAAGAAAAAAGAGAATATAAAAATGTATATAATTTTTTTCAGCTGCTTCCATCATGCTAACTATGATCCACGCCCACAATACTTTGATTTCCTATCAAGAATGGTTTAAATAATGAAACTAGAGAGTCCAAATATTTTTGGATAGTCAATTGATTGTAATTAATATGCTTATAATGTCTGCTGAAAATAGCTAAAAAATTGTGTAGCAAAAAAAAGTCAAGTTATTCATGTAACAATTTAGTACAAAACTAGCATGGTGCTACAATATCAATGGTATGCTGCTACAGTGAATATATCATGTACTATATCAGTGAATTTTTTTTTTTTTTGCACTATGAGAATAATAATCTTCCTTTGAACTTTACGATCCATTTTTCTTGTTTTGCATGTTTCTTTCTCGTTATTTCTTCCCCACCTCCATTTGCATCAATAGGTCATCATGCCTCATCTAGAGATTGACATGGTATAAGAGCAATTGTGTTCTTTAGGAAGCTAATATGTGTTGTTGATTAAAGACAAGAAAGCTTGTGGTTCTAGATTCAATTCAAGTAGAGGCAGTGAAATTCAGTCCACTCTTCTTCGAGATCTGAATCTATTTATCATTTTAATTAGTTTTCTAATTGAATCGTCATGAATTATTTGGAATTCTTTTGATTTGAGCAGGGGTTTTGAATCTGGAGCTTGTTATTGATCATGATGAATGCTTCTTCATTAGTTTCTCCATCAAATTCTGACATCTATAGTGCAACTTTATCTCTCGATCACACACGTTTGCTTATTTGCATCCTCTTGATTCTCTTGGATTAATTATTATTTCTAATTTTCTTACTGGGCGTGAGAATTATGTGAAACGGAGTAGAGCTTTTGCAAATGCACTATTAACAAAACATAAGTTAGGGTTCATAGATGGTTTGTGCACCATCGACCATTTTGAACCTAATTTGCAATTTCAATGGAAACATTGCAATGTATTGAATTCTCCTATATGATTAGCATAGTTGTAGATGAACTGTTAGGAAGTAATACATATGTCTCGGATGAGTCATTGTATGGAACGATCTAAAAAAACATTTTAATAAGGTGAATTCATCGAGGGTTTATCATCTTAATATAGAGTTAGCAATAGTTTCACAAGATCTGCAGATATCACATAGTATTATGTGAAACAGAGTAGAGCTTTTGCAAATGCACTATTAACAAAACATAAGTTAGGGTTCGTAGATGGTTTGTGCACCATCGACCATTTTGAACCTAATTTGCAATTTCAATGGAAACGTTGCAATGTATTGAATTCTCCTATATGATTAGCACAGTTGTAGATGAACTGTTAGGAATTAATACATATGTCTCGGATGAGTCATTGTATGGAACGATCTAAAAAAACATTTTAATAAGGTGAATTCATCGAGGGTTTATCATCTCAATATAGAGTTAGCAATAGTTTCACAAGATCTACAGATATCACATAGTATTATAGCAAACTAAAGTTTCTTTGGGAAGGGTTATTTGCTATAATTCCAACATTTGGAATACCAGCTCTGAGTCCACTGAATATTTTCAACAACTTAAAATGTTTCAACTCCTCATGGGACTTATTGAGACTTATTAAGTAGTAAGGTCACATATCATATTGATGTAGCATGTACCTACTATGAATGAAGTGTATGCTATGCTGATGGAAGAAGAGCAGCAAAGAAAAGAATGATCATCAATTTGTTGGAAACACATAATAAAATTCAATGATTTTTTTGACAAATAATTCTAGTGTTGGACGAATTGTCAAAAGAAAGAAAAATAAGAATGTAGTGTGTGACTATTGTCATAAGGCAAGACACATTAGAAGTCAGCATTGCAAGTTCATTGGTTCATCCAACTTTAAATTCAACAAACAACAAAGTCAATGCTAATGTTGTTGATCAGGGCGATGGAGCGCTAGAGACTATAGCTAGTAATTCTCATATTGTATTAATAGTTTAAGTTTAAGACAAAGGATCTCCTCAGTCATTCCTATTGAACAATACCAACAAATTTTGAGAATTCTCAACTAGAATCAAGTAAATGATGTGACAATAAATATAGCAGGTGAGACATCCATACAATTTCTTAAGAAAATTAATTGGATAATAAATACAAGAGCTTCTGATCACATCGTTTGTGGTCTAAATTATCTTAACAAAGTTCATCAACTGGATCATACAAGAAAAGTATATGTTCCGAATGTAAATATTTCTATTGTTACACATACTGATACTTGTATACTATCATCGAATTAGTGTCTAAATGATGAGTAGTATATCCTAGATTTTAGAAACAATTTGATGTGAGTTTCCAAATTGGCAAGATACTTACATTGTTCAGTGATTTTGTTATATTGGGTTTTGTTTGTTTTAGGATCTCCCTACCAAAAGGGTGAAGGGGATTGTGATATCCATGATATAATTTATATGAGATTATAAATGTTAATTATGTATTTATGTGATTAATATCTACCATCATATATGTGTTAAAGGGTGTATTCTAGTTTCAGTTTTCATAAGCTGAAAATTAACGAAATCTAACTAAGACATGAAAATATGATTTTCGAAAACTTTAGAATTTGGAAAATTGAAGTCCCGGTAATTATTTATATATGTTAAAGTGTACTAAATATGATTTTTAATAAATTTTTAGGGAGAATTTTAGTTAGGTTAAATGAAGGGATAAAATAAAAAATCTGTAAAACTACCGATTTTGTTCTTCGGCTCAAAATTTAAATTTTTATTTCTTTAAAATTTAATTTTATAAATATTTTATTTGAATTCAAATGAGGGGTAATTTCTTATTTACATGTAATGTCTTAAGTAAATGTATAAATAAAATAAATAAAGGAAAAGAAAAACCATTTACTTCATCTTTACATGTAAATAATAGCATTGACAAGGGTATAATGGTAACTTTTCTACCTGACCTTAAGTCGGTTAATATAATGGATATACATCATCAAAGGTCGGTATTAAGGTGTATATATACTTCATTTTTCCACTTTTACCACCTACTTGCTATTCTTATCATCTGAAAGCTGGAAAACAAAAGAGAAGAAGAGTGAACAAAGAAAGCTAAAGAAATACAACAGAAATTAAGCTGATAACAAAGGGGTTCTCAATTTAGGTAAGTTGTTAGCTCATCTCCTATGAATTATCTTTATAAAATTTGATTAAAACAAGTTTCTCTAATCTGTAGTGAATCATTAAACTTTTATCTTTATATTTTCATCATAGCTTGTTACCTCAACAGGTTGCTACTAAGGGCTAGTTTGGTTTGATGTAATTGGTTTTCCGGAATGTAAATGATTGTAAATAGAAATTCTGGAGTGATTTGTATTTACGAGAGTTGCTTTTCCGTTGTTTGGATAGATGTAAATGAGATTCTGGAAAGTGAATTCAATTGTTTGGATAGATGTAAATGAAATTCTGAAAAATAAATTTGGATGTTTGGATAGATGTAAATGTAATTTTAGAAAATAAATTTAGTTGTTTGATTGAAATTAGTTATATAAAAAATATTTTATTATTACAAATATTTTATAGTATAATGGTTTTTTATAATTAAATATTCTATTACCTTAATATTTTAGATTAATTTAATTTTAACTTAATTTATTATATTATATTTTGATCTCATTTTAAAAGTTTATACGACATTTCTTGTTTATTTTTAATATTTTAGTTATTATTACTTTATTAGTCTTATTTTTTTAAAAAAAGATTTTCATTTTATTTTTGAATTTCTAGGTTTATCGATATTATATTGTTAATTAATGTACTCTTTAATGAAATATTTAACTTAATATTTTATCGTATATTTTCTATTTTATTTTGTCATTTTCTTTGTTTAATCATTTTAAATTTATCACAACTTTTTTTGGTAAAAAAATAAATGATAACTTTAATTATTGTAAAAATAAAATTAATCAAATTTAAAGTCTTATACTACAATTTTAAAATTAATCAATTTCGGTAAAAAAATTTGGAATAATATTTTACTTTTATAAAAATATACTACAAATTATCTTTCAAAAAGTATAAATAATTACTTATAAATAATTTCCTTTGGATCCATCCTCAAAATTCACTTATCTTTTTAGAAAATCAATTCCAAATTCATTTTCTCTCTCCTTGTGGGCCCCACTTTATGTAAAAGCACTTCCTTTACCGCAAATGCAATTCATGCACACCAAACACAAACTTTCCTTTTACTGTAAAAAGTTTTACATGTAAATCATTTTACATCAATCCAAACTTGCCCTAAATCATCCTAGGATCTTTAAAGGAAAAATATACAAATTGTGTAATTAAATATGTGAACTTTCTTTGAAGTTCATTTTCTACATCCTTTGGAGCTCTTTAACAAAAGTTGTATACTAAAAGATATGCATCAAACTTATGGGTTCAAGCTTAAGGTCACATAGTCTCTCANAATATGTGAACTTTCTTTGAAGTTCATTTTCTACATCCTTTGGAGCTCTTTAACAAAAGTTGTATACTAAAAGATATGCATCAAACTTATGGGTTCAAGCTTAAGGTCACATAGTCTCTCAAGGTACATAATTAAAAGAGAAGATAACTTTGTTCTTAGAAGTTTCTAAGAAGATCTTGTAAAGAATAGATTTTGATAATTACATGCATTAAAGCTTTTGAAGTCTACTTTCATATAGGATTAGTTGTACATAAATAGAATATATTTATCAAATGTTAGGTGTTTTACATTCTATGTCATTCAAGCTATTATGCTGGAAACTGAAACATATCTCATGGCATAGAGTAAGTACATAGTTTTGAAGTAATATGCTTTTGAATACTTGGGTTGGTTATTCGTATGGGTTCTCAGCAAAGAATTGAACTACTTTATTGTAATTATGATATATGGTAGATATGATATGGTGAGGCATTTGCATCTTATATAAGCATGCATTTGCATTACCCCCGTCGGTTGATATGTTTACCCCTATAGGTTGAAATACTTATAGGGTTGATATGATAAATTCCCGGAAGGATGACTCAAGATTGTTTGGACCTAAGTGCCATACGAATCAAAGTGCTACATTGTAATCAGTGGGAGCCACCACTTGAGTTCGTAGGGGCTACCGCTAGAATCCATCAACCACTACCCCGGCAGGGTTCCCGGAAGGGATGGTACCTCTGGCCAATTGGTGACATGACATGTACATGCATCCATGATTTTTATATACCTCCATGTGGCAAGCGCTTTCGCATCATTTAGCTCGGTTGAGGTAAAATTCCCATGCATATAATCATCTAGGTAATCAGCATTTTGAATTGATGATGACATAGACAATGAGATTTTATGATGAGATAGTGATGAGTCTTGAATTAGTCATGTTTTGGAGTGCAAATGCATTATTTTACTATTTATTTCACTTCATTTTATTTTTTTAGAGTCAGAGTCTGCATAACTGGTATTTCTATGTGACCAGGGTAGTTGGCAGCATGACAGAGAGAGGCCATCAAAATTTGGGGTCAAAACTAGGTGAAATGACTAACAAATCAACAAACTAGCAGTCGGTCACGACTGCGACAGGATTGTCACGGGCCGTGACATAAAGGAAGGAGAATTCATGGCTTCGGTCTGGCTGTTACAAAGAAGAACAATTTCGAAGCTCTGGTGACGACTATGAAAAATTTGTCACGGGCCGTGACATCAGGAGAATAATTTCAGAGCTTTGGTCATGGCCATGTCTATTTTATCATGGGCCGTGACATTTTGGTGCAAAATACAAGTGTTCGATCACGATCGTGATAGTCAGCTCACGGGTCATGACACATGGAGGCAAAGTACAATCATTCGATCGTGGTTGTGGCATATATACGCAAAAGAACATCGTTTGGTCACGGCCGTGATTCGGAGATCATGGGCCATGATCGTTTATAGTACAAAATCGTTGTTCGGTCATGGCCCTAACATTGTTGTTATGCGCCGTGACATCAACTGTGCCAAGAATGATCATTTGGTAATGGCCGTGATAATTTTGTCATGGGTCGTTAACATTTTTGGGTTTTGTTAATTTCAATATTTTAAGGCCATTTTAGTTGATTTTTTGACGGCTCTGATCGCATCTCAAATCATATTTTCTCCTTGAAAAATTTTATGAAGTCAAGGACACTTCCCACCTATAAATAACCCTCAAAACCTTCATCGAGGGGATGCTTCAAGCCTGGGAGAGCCTAAAGAAGGAGAAGGCAAAGTGATGCTGAAATCAAGAGGCGATTTTCCATTAAAGGTGTAATAATTATGTAATTATTTCTTGTTGTATCTTCTTCTCCTATATTTTGAAAGATGAACTCTCATATACTTATTTAAGTTTTGTTTTGGAGATTTGTGAAAAGGGAAAACATGGAAAATCTCTAATTCTTATATTGATTTTATTTTCTCCAATTTCTTATGTGTATGCCTTGCAAATCTTAATGCTTTTCATGATTCTTAGATATTGTGAATCATTGTTAGCATCCTGGATAGGAATGACATATTCATGATTTTCTCTAATTTCTGAATTTATTTTTGAAACATTTATTTGAGGCATTGCATACCACATGTAACTAGCATCCTGGATAGGAATACCTTGGATGTGAGGTCTGTGAGATTGACATCCTGGATAGGAACGATCCATAGAGTAAGAATTACATTTTAATTCATCTTAAAGCCCTAGTAGAATAGATTGACATCCTTGATACAAACTCTAGAATCTACTAGATTTGAGATAGCTAGTGCATCCTGGATAGGGCATCAGACCTTAGGTAAATCTTAATCCTCTTAAGAATTGGTCGAACTTGATTCTGATTAATTAAAACCTAATTTTTTCATAACTATTCATCTTGGTCAAGTACTTGATGTCATCCTATTTATAACACTTTATTGATCATATCTTAGTTATTTTCTTTTAAAATTTTATTTTATCTCAAACCCAATGTACCTCTGTCATTAGTTTATGAGATTAGACTAGATTATAATACAATACTTATGAGAACGATGACTCAACTAATCATAACAATTACTTGATAATGTCCAGTGCACTTGCTAGCGAATTTTTATGCAATATTAACATCGCATCAAGAGTTTGTAACCATTTTTCGGGACGAAAAATATCGCATCAAAATTTTGGAGCCATTGTTGGGGACCGTACCGAGAAATATCACATCAAATTTTTGGTGCCGCTATCGGGGACTTTACTTCTATCTTATTTGAATTCATTAGACTACTCTGAGAGCATTTATTTTTCTTTCGTTTACAAATATGCATAACTCCTTGTGAAATTTTAAAGGAAATCTCAAGCACAAGGATGCATACATTCTCGACAACACACCATGCGTGACTCGTTCCCGAGCCAAACAATTGGGGACTAATCTGCAGTTTAATTGAGAAGTTGAGAAGACATCACGAAGTCTAAGAAGAGCTACCAGAATGGCTGAAGACCAAGCAAGAGCAGTGGTTCCACCTACTGAGATGACCATGAGGGACTATCTTTCCTCGGAGTATAAGAATGCTGATTCCAGTGTAGTTCTCGCCACGATCAATGCGAATAACTTTGAAATCAGTCCCTCAATCGTGAGGATGGTTCAATCAAGTCAGTTTTGGGGAGCGATGAATTAGAATCCTTATACACACTTGAATAATTTCATCAGGATTTGTAATATATTTAAGTGTAATAATGTGTCAGAAGATGAAGTCAAGATGCGTCTTTTTCCCTTCTGTCTAAGGGATAAAGCATCAACCAGTCTGAGCACACTAACTACTAGAGCTATCACAACCTATGATCAGTTTTAATAAACTCATCGCTAAGTTTTGTCTACCTCAGAAGGCTGCAAAGATGAGGAATGAATTGAGGTCATTCAAAAAAGAGGATGATGAAACCTTGTATGAAGCCTAGGAAAGATACAAGTAAATTTTAGCTAAAGTCCTTGATCACATAACACCATTGTGGAAAATTTTTGGAGACTTCTATAATTCAATATTTCAAGAAGACAAGGACAAATTGGACTCCTCTGCTGGAGGTTTAGTATTGAAAGAAGAGTCCATAAGAGATTTATGAAATCATTGAGGATGTTGCATTAAATTCTTGGCAAAATAGGGGGTCTAGAAACCAGAGGACAGTGTTGAACAAAGTTCCAACTAAAGTTTGTGGCTCAGCTGGAGTCACTCAACGAAAAAACTGAGATGTTGATATCGCGCATTGTTCAGCCATGTGAATTATGTGGAGAGGGGCATTCCTACAATGAATGCCCCTAAGAAAATAGTATTGATGCAAACAAATTTAAGAATGTCTGCTTTGTGGTTGGTTCTTTTTCTAGGAATAATAATCCATTTACTAACCATTACAACCCTAGGTGGAGGAACCATCCTAATCTGGTGTGGGGGTAGGGACGCAATAGATTCAATTCCCTTCCACAAAAATCTCAATGCCCATCTGCAGAACCAAAGAACAACATGGAGGACCTACTGACAAAATTCATGAGTACCATGGAAACAAAGGTGGCGAATCATGAAGCATCAATACGCAACCTTGAGATCCAAATTGGTCAGTTGGCAAATATAGTTGCAGGACGAGCACCAGGAGCCTTGCCAAGTAACATAGAGAAGAACCTTAAGGAAGAGGCTAAGGCAGTATCTACAAGGAGTGGCAAACAGCTAGAAGATCCAAGTTTCCTAATGACCATCCCACAACTAAACTTGAAGGTCAAAAGGAGGCTGAAGAAATAGTTAATGCCACACCGCTGAAGGTTCAAAAAGAAAAGGGAAAGAAAAATGCTAAAAAACATCTAGGAAAAGGTACATCTTAGGACGCCCACTGCACACATGTAGTTCTTCTGATGTAATTACGCGTGCACCGATCGTCCATTCCTTCAACTCAGGTCGACCGCTACTTTGAACTTGTATGTATCATGTTAGATAAATCAGCTCAACAAGTTCATCAGTATAGGCTGAGTTCACTTTACAAATTTGTGATCATTCAAAACATTCTCGGAATCCTAGATTCAACAAAAACTCTGTACTGTGATTGCAGGAAATCAACTGAAGCCAACAAGGTGATACCTTGGCTGAGACTGCTCAAGACATGTGATTGAAATCGAAAGGAATATCTTGAGCAGATTAAGGACATTAAGGAAAAAATTCTTGGTAAAGGTAACTCTAAACCTGCAATGTAGCTGTAAGATATGCATGATTGATAGAAAAATGTAAACATAACTTACTGATGAATAGTCAATTATGTAACAAAAATGACATTGCTAGGTGTAAACAAAACAAATACTTATCACATGGTTTAACTGAAAAATTTTGCATGTGGGTTTAAG
>LTAE01006251.1:5970-25915 GCA_001647135.1 Pontederia paniculata
TATGCTCAAGACACTTCCATCATAACATTAACCATGTAGACCAATACTTTTCTTATACCTTATTTCTCCTGCTCCTCACTGGTAATGCACTATCACTTATCCTCCTGCTTTACAGGATGTTTACTTGTAAACAATTTAAACATAATCACTCTCAGCTTTAAAGACAAAGTATGATAAGTTACAACATTAATGTTGAAGGAACAAGTATCATGGAGCTTATATTATCAACATATCAATATTTACTCTTTTCAATTCAACTTTAAATAACTAGGAAATTTTCACACTTAAATGCTTCTCCATTTTGCACAGGGTGGTCCATGTAACGGGTTTTTGATCGATGTATCCCAAACCAGATGGTCTTAGGTCACCAGACATTAACCCCTGCGGGTTTACTTGCCCAAACACACCCAGGTTCTGAATAACATTTAAGAGCTACTTCAACTCCTTTGTACATATATTTCTTTTTCAACTTTTCTTTTCTTTTATACTATATTTTCTTTTCTGCCTTTTTTTTTAATTTGTATAAGCTCCATAAATACTTGAGTCTTCAATAAAAATGTTGTAATTATACACTAGAGTACAATAAAAGCTGAAAGAGATATGTGGTCTACAAAGCTAACACTCTATTTAGCACACATTATTGATTCTAGTGCATACATGTGGTTTGCATTCAAAACAAGATACTCGAATTTCATAGATCATACCAGTCAGCTCTAAAATATAAGCTTGAGTAAAACAAAAATTTAAGCAAGGGTACTACAAATATTTTTTTGGATTTTTCAATTTTTTTCCAAATTTTCATACTAAACTAATTATACATATATTCTAAACAACGTGGACTCAAACAAAATGCATGAAATGCAAACTCCCCCAAGCTTAGACTAGACACTATCCTCAGTGTTCAAGCCTACAACGAGGGAAAATGAGACAACATATGCAAACTACATAATGCAATTAAAAAGTATATAAAAATACATCCTGGTGGCAGTAGTGGTGGCGGTGGTGGCGGAGAGAAAAAACCTTCATAATGCTCCTGGTTGTAGTAATCGCGCGTGCAATTGATCATCTCATCTATAGTATTCTCACATGCTCGAATCTCTATCAGCATATTAGCCACTTGGTAGGCTCTCATCTTCATCTTCATATGAGCCTACCTATGTTTTTGTTTTTATTTTATATATATATATAAAATATCTTATATAAATAATAATAATAATAAATATTAATAAAAAAATAATTTTATAAAAAAATATTAATAATAATATAAAAATAAATATTAATAATAATAAATATTAATAAAAAATAATTTTATAAAAAATAAAAAAATTAATAATAATAATAAACTTTTGTTTTTTTTTCAAAAGATTCTAAAACTAATAAAAAATTAATAAAGCCTTAAGATTCCAATTTTTTTTGTAAATTCTAAAACTACTCAAAAATCACCAAAACCTTAAGATTAAAAAAAATTTTTTTTTTCAAAACTTAATAAAAAATCAATAAAATCCCTAAAGATATCAGCATTTAATATTTAAGACTCGTAGACCAAATTTTAGAAGAACACTAAAAATAATTTCAGAAACTCATACTTTAAAATTGTTATACCAAAAGGACGAAGAACATTAAAACTACTCTGACTAAAAAACCCGAATAAAATGTAAAGACTCCAGAAACTATACTCATAGACCAGATAAAAATTTGACTCCAGAACACAGAAATCATAAACCAGATAAAAATTTTAAAGACTCTAGAATACAAAACTCAAACCAACATTCAAATAAGAACTTGACTCCAGAAAATCTACTCTTGGACCAGAATAAAATATTAACGACTCCAAAACTCATAGATCAGTATTCAACTCGATTCAGACTCAAGAAACTAAACTCATGGACCAGAATAAAATGTACAAGACCTCAGAATACCAAACTCAGACCAGCATTCAAATTAGCTAAAAACAAAACTCCAAAAGACAACTCTAAGACACAGACATAACTAAGAAAAAGTTACAAAGGATGCTAAGTTATAGTCTTTAGCTTGACTTTTTCCTCAGCTTTTCTCAAGTTGATTTGTTGTTAACCCCTCCTTTGGGTTTTTCTCAATAGTGCTGGGGAAAGATCCTGGAGCTCTTCCTGCGATGACATTGGCCAACTGACCTATTTGCGTCTCTAAATTTCGGATGGAAGCATCTTGATTTGCAACTTTTGTCTCCATCGTTGACATGAACTTCGTCAGCAAATCTTCCATGTTGTTCTTTGGCTCAACAGGAGGTTGTACAAGATTATGCGCTTGAGAATTGAAATTATTTCCTTGCCCATAAGATAGATTAGGGTGGTTCCTCCATCCAGGGTTGTAGTTGTTACTAAAAGGATTGTTCTTGGGAAAGAACCAGCCACATAATTTGCAGTATTCAAATCAGCAGAATTATTTCCATGTGGGCAATTACTATAAGAATGACCCTCTCCACAAAGCTCACATTGTTGAACTCCTCGAGTCATCAGTAACTCGAACTTCTTGTTAAGTGACTCCAGTTGAGCCACAACTTCATTACTTGCAGAATTTTCAACCTTGTTCACAGCTTTGTTCCTGGCACCTCTTGATCTCTTGGTTTGCCAGGAGTTCAGGGCTACATCTTCTATCATTTCATAAATCTCCTGTGGACTTTTCTTGCCTAAAACTGAACCTCCAGCAGATGAGTCCAGCTTGTCCTTGTCTTCCTGAAAGAGACCATTGTAGAAGTCCTCCAGGATTTGCCACAAAGGAGTTCTGTTATCAGGGACCTTTGCCAACACCTCCTTATATCTTTCCCAGGCCTCATATAAAGTCTCATCATCATCTTGTTTAAAGGCCCTCAGTTCATTTCTCATCTTTGCAGCTTTCTGAGGTGGGCAGAATTTAGAAATAAATTTCTCTATAAATTGATCCCATGTTGTGATGGCTCCAGTTGGTAGGGTGCTCAACCATGTCGATGCCTTGTCCCTTAGAGAAAAAGGGAAAAGTCTCAGCCTTACTGCATCTTCAGAAGCATGGTTACACTTGAATGTGTTGCATATCCTGATAAAATTATCCAGGTGGGTGTATGGATTCTCATTCAGGGCTCCTCCAAATTGATTTGCTTGTACCATCCTCACGATGGATGGATTGATCTCAAAATTATTGGCAGTGATCGCTGGGAGGACCACACTGGATTCAACATTTTTGTATTTAGAGGAAACATAGTCCCTCATGGTCATCTCAGCATTTGGTGCAGCAACAACTTGTTCGTCAGCCATCTTTGTTTCTCTTCTTAATCTTCTAATTGTCCTCTCGATTTCTGGATCAAATTGTAACTCCACTCCCCAATTTGCAACTTGGGATCTGGTTGCTTTTATATTACTGTCCAGAATGTGTGCCTCCTTGTGCTTGAGATTAACCTGAAAAATATCACAAGGGTTTATGTAGTATGCAGAAATAAAGAAAAACTCTCAATTAATCTATAATGATTAGAAAAAGATAGAAATAAAATTCTCCGGCAACGGCGCCAAAAACTTGATGCGTGCTAATTATACATATAAAATTGCTAGCAAGTGCACTAGTCGTATCAAGTAATAAAGTAAGTGAATAGAGTGTCGATCCCACGAGGAATTTATTCTATCAATATCTAACACAATATTTTAATGAGAGGGGTACATTGGGTTTGAAGAATTTATTGATTATAAAAATAAAGATTAAATAATGGTAAAGATATAACAATTAAGTGTCAGAATGATGACTTGAGCACTGGACTTGGATGAATAAATAAGAGAAATCTGAGTTTTAATAAATCAATTTAGGTTTTTAATCTTTCTCAAGAGAATTAGGTTTTACTGAAATTTAGATGTCCTATCCAGGATGCATCTACTAAATCAAATCTAATAAGATAATCGTTCCTATCCAGGATGACAACTCTCTTATTAGGGTTTTGAAATGCATTAAGTTGTAAAACCTAGACTGAAGATCGTTCCTATCCAGGATGACAATTCAACAGATCTCACATCCAACATTCCTATCCAGGATGACATCAGATGTGGCATGCAATGTATAAAAAGTAAATAATTTCCTAGATCTAATGCCTTACAAATAAATCATTCTTATCCAAGATGATAACTCATTCATAATTCATAAATCAAGAAAATATTTCAGAAGAATCCAACAAAGCATGCGCAAGAGATTGAAAAATAACTTAAATTGATATTCACAAAATCTAGGGTTTCTCAGTTTCCCTTTTTACAATAAAAATCCTCCAAAAGAAAATAAATATAAAACATGGGAGTTCATCCTCTGTATAGATAGGAGAAGATACAGGAATAAATACAACTAAAATATCACAGAATAATTACACCTTGGGTTTCTTGACGATCGTCAATCCTGCAGCACTTCGTCTCCTTCTTTAAGTTCTCCCAGGCTCCAAGCATCCTTCCTCTAGGGTTTTGGGTGTTATTTATAGGGATGGAGAGGCCTTGGGATGATACAATTCATCTAGGAATAGTATAGGGTTGATAGGAGATCAGAACCGTCAAAAAATCTCTTAAAAAATATATTTTAATACAAAATCCCGTAAACTGTCACGGTCGTGACCGAACATAACATTTTCTGGTGTATTGTCACGGCCCGTGACAAGAGTGTCACGGCCGTGACCGAACAATTCCCAACTCTGGGGCGTTGTCACGGCCCATGACATATGTGTCATGGTCGTGACCGAAGGAGTATCATCTCCAAGAAGCTTGTCACGGCCCGTGACAGAAGTGTCACGGCCGTGATTGAACAATGTGCACATGTCACGGCCGTGATAATCAGTTGAAGCGCATCACGCCGCGACTGGCTGTGACCGAGTAAATTTTACGTTGTCACGACCCATGACAGACACGTCACGGCCGTGACAGAAGTCATCTCTGTTGTTGTATGTGCTATCACTGCCCGTGACAAAGCATCACGGCCCGTGATGAAACTAGATTTTCTTTTATTTGAATCTTTCCTCTGCCATGCATCCAACAGCCCTGAAAATATAGAAAATACACATTATGTAGATGCCGACTCTTAAGAAAGAAAAGATAAATAAAATATGAAATATGCAGGATTATGCTTATGAAATGCATGTAAATAATGCTTAATATACACTGGAAAACATGACTAAATGAGCAATTATCAGCAAGCGACATTGCAATTGGAGCAGTGCTGGGATAACAACGGGAGAAGACTTTTCGAAGAATCTATTATGCAAGTCGGACATTGACGCTAGCACAATTGAATTATGCAACAACATAAAAGGAATTTCTGGCGGTAATTTATGCTTTTGACAAATTTCATGCTTACCTCGTATGTTCCAAAGTAGTTGTGTATATAGATCATGAAACGATAAGACATATCATGATGAAGAAGGATGCAAAGCCACACTTAATCCGCTAGATCCTTCTACTCCATGAATTTGATGTTGAAGTGAAGGACAAGAGGGAATTGAAAATCTAATAATGGATCATCTATCTCGATTGGAATCCGCACCACTTGACAACTCAAACATTCAGGAAGAATTCCTATATGAACAAATCTTTGTTGTGTGTGAGTGGTTAATCAACAATCTAATTCAACTCCTTGGTATGCAGATTTTACTAATTATTTTGCAGGAAACTAGATCCCAAAAGTGATGACACACCATCAAAGAAAAAAATTCCTCTCAGACGCAAAGCACTATCACTGGGAGGATCCATACTTGTTTAAATTTTGTGCAGATCAGTTCATTAGAAGATGTGTACGAGATGAGGAGATTGAAGACATTATGAAGCATTGTCACGATGGAATGGTCGGGGGACACTTTGGAGCAAATCAGACAACAACAAAAGTGCTAAAATGTGGATTATATTGGCCCTCCATCTTCAAAGATGCCAAGGAATACTGTAAGTCTTGTAACCGCTATAAGAGGACAGGTAATATATCCAAACTGAATGAAATGCCTTTGAACAATATTTTGCATTGTGATATTTTTTATGTCTGGGGCATCGATTTCATGGGTTCATTTCCTAAGTCCTTTAACAATGAGTACATATTGGTAGCAGTCGATTATGTGTCTAAATGAGTGAAGCTATTTCCACACCCACAAATGATGGCAAGGTAGTGTCCAATTCTCAGAGAAAGAATATATTCATGATATTCAGTACACCTTGGTCCATTATAAGCGACAATGGTACACACTTCTGTAATCGGACTATAGAGAGTTTGCTAGACAAGTTTCAAATACATCGTAAGCTGAGTACACCCTATCATCCTCAGGCCTTTGGACAAGTAGAGGTATCAAACAGAGAGCTAAAGCGAATCCTGGAGAAGAATGTCAATAGCTCTAGAAAAGATTGGTCATTGAATTTAGATGAAGTTTTGTGGGCTTATCGAACTGCTTTTAAAACACCAATAGGCATGTCACCTTATAGGTTGATCTTTGAAAATCCTGCCACTTACCCATTGAGTTAGAACATAATGCATATTGGCAAACCAAGTTTCTAAAATTTGACCTAGATGTGTCAGGGGTGAGAGATTACTAAAATTAAACGAGTTACAGGAAATTCGACATCCAGCCTATGAAAACAACAAAATCTATAAGGAAAGGACCAAAAAGCTACATGACATGCATATGAAACAAACTGAATTCCTCATAGGTCAAAAGGTACTATTATTCAACACTAGATTAAGACTCTTCCCAGGTAAACTAAAATCTAGGTGGTTTGGACCATTCATTGTTGTGACATCATCATCCTATGAAGCTGTAGAACTAGCTACATTAGACGGTTCACAAAAAATTAAAGTTAATGGACAACAGGTGAAGCATTACTTGGGCCGTCAAACCAATGACATGATAGGGTTCCTAAATCTCTATGACCCTTAGAGCACATTTGAGGTATAAGTCAAACTAGAGACTATAAACTAACACTATTCTTCCTAAACACTATCTTTTAGCTAGATTTTTTTCTTTTTCTTGAGTCACTTTTTAGTCCTAGCCGAGTTACCAAGGCCTCTGGTTGACTTTGTCATAAGTTTAACCCAAATACCTATTTTCATCTCCCATCACGGGCCATGATCGTGAACATAGAGATTGTGCCCCACAAGGAGATTACACGGCCCACAAGAAACCCAATTCACAAGCACTTACAGCCATCATGGGCCGTGATACCCTATCACGACCTGCAACACCTTGAGACTAATGGCACCTAGTAAGATCACGAGCCGTGACACTTCTCATCACGGTTTTGAACGACTGCCTACTCTTGAACCAAATTGTATCACGGGCTATAACCACCATTCACAACCCATAAATCAATTTCTTGACACTACAGTAAGAACATTACGAGCCGTGATACCCTTATCATGGACTCTGCCGTAACTATTCATCGGTAGCCAATAATTCGTCAAGGACCATAATCAGTTATCACGGGTCGTAATTCGTAACCTCAACCAAAATCCACCCATCGAACGCTCGACTCACGACCCGACACATCCATATTATGACCTTGATCGACATGGCATCATTAGCCAAGTGTGTGTCATGACCCGTGACCACGTTTCACGGGTCGTAAGTCAACCTAAGAGGTCACCTTCAACTGTAATACACCCGACCCACGACCCATGAAGATTTCATCACGAGGTTTGTCTTACACCATTACCAAAGTAGTAACAGGCCGTGAAACTTCATCACGACCTATAAGTGACCATCTTCAGAAGCTCTAATCTATGCGTCACCTGACTTAAAGGTTGTTGCACCTGTCACAGACCGTGAAAAATTTGAAAAGTCGCCAACTTACCACCTACCTGCATTTAACGCCCCGCGATGAAACCTCACGGCCCACAAAGAGGTCAAATGCCTCGTAAACACCCATGACACCTCATGAATTAGTATTGAACCATTCGACATTAATTTCACGGCCCGCAACAACTCTATTAAAACTTTGAGGAGCAACCTATTTCACTATATATACTAACCCTTGTTGCAGTATTTCTACATCGTTGGCGCTCCACTCATCCATCTCCTCCGACGCCCTGCCGACGAACTCCTTAGTGATCGACAAACCATTTCGACAATAGGTGATAGTCTGCCTCGAGAAGATGACAGGTGACCAAGCATTCCATCGTTGGATTCAACTTCATCGAGTTTCTTCTCCGACTCCGGTGACTTCCACCTCGGCGACTACTTCACGACCCGTTACACTTCAGCATGGGCTTTGACAACGAAGAAGATGCACATCATCATGGGTCGCAACATCCTTCATGAGTCGCAACCTCAACATCATGGGCCGTAACTGAGCTTCACGGCCTGTGACCCTCTTTCGCAGCTTCGACAATTCAACGTCAGACCCCGCAACTCTCTTGACAACCCTCGGCAACGCTTACTACAGCCCATAACCATATTTTATGGGCTGTGACGAGCTCCAGACTAGTGCATAGAGCTTCGACATTGACCGTAATACGCCATTATGCCCTGCGATAGCAGCTTTCACTACCCATAACCCTGCTTCAAGGGCCATAATGGATATGTCCAGTTCAAGTTGCCCACACTGGAAGAAGATGGCGATGCACCGATCGCGTGAACACCCCATTCCTGAAGAGCAACCTCCGGCTCCTGCTTCTGAACTCATTCCACAACCTCTCAAGATGGTGTATAAAAAGATGGACCATCAGGCACGAGAAGGAGTGCTCAGTCTTCTTCGAATAGGTCCTACCAGATTTCCCCACGACGCAACTATGGTGGATTTCAATTTGCACAACTTCGTCCACCAATTGTTCGACAACATTGACCTCAACTATTTCATCCGCCAGTGGTGGCCAACTTTTAAGGTCATCATAGTCGAGTTCTCTCAGCTCTTTGGAGGTCAAGAATCTATCGGGGGATAGACGGCCTTCTTACACCTTCCAACTATTCAACACGAAGTTCTCTCTCACGCTATCCGCATTCAACTCTATTTATTAGTTCCCGGATTTAGGCCACATGTGAGTACCCAAGGAGTTAGATGCTTTTGACTTATGGAGGAGGATCACCGGTGCAGCACATCCTCAATTATCAAACGACCAAGAGCACCATGATCCAGAATCCCATGTTCCGCTATGTGCATAGGATTCTCTCCAACACACTCTTTGAGAGGGGCGACAACGACAGGTCGGTGGCTGAACCCGAGCTCTACTTTCTGTACTGCATGGCCACCCACACTCCTATCAACGTGGGGGCCTTCTTGGTGCGCACATTCTAGAAAACAACTAGGAAGGACAAGGGGACGATCGTCATCGGGGCCTTCATCACACCTATTGCTCGGCACCTGAAGATGGACTTGGAAGATCTTGCCTTGGTGGACGACACTTCTTTTCTGGACAGACATATTGTCCAAGCTATGAAGCTTGGAGGTCCTTATGGTGGAGAAACAATTTTTTACTTCAAGGATTCAAATTCGTACCTGCCTTGTTCTGAGACCGGAAGGTTTGACCCTTCCAATGAAGCCAACTGGATCATCTTGCTTTCCGATGCTCCTCGGCCACCATCGATAGTTCCACCTCATCGAGCTCTAGAGCCTCCACAACAGGAGCAACCTTCATATATGTATGTGGACCCGTCGAATGTCCCCGTGACTTATGACTTTTCTGTTATGCATGCTATTCTTAATTCTATACAGGGAGATATTAGGGATATTCATGATAATCAAGAGAGGATGGAGAACATGGTTCGACGCATGCACAATTACCATGTCGACCAAAGGCACTATGAATCACTGTTGTTCTACCCTCCTCCGCAGCCACTGCCACCACCACCTCAGGACTAGTCTAGGTCGTCTTTTTCTTCTTGTACTTTTTATATTTTGAGTCTTTGTCTTCATGCATTTTTGTATCCTCCCTTCGGTTGGGCCTAAACACTGAGGACAATGTTAGGTTTCATCTTGGGGGAGTTACATTCTCATGGATATTTGTTATGTTCTGCATATTTGCTTATTGAATTGTTATCATATTGTATTGCATGGTTGTCATATTAGTGAAAATCCAAAAAAAATGAAAAAAAAAATTGAAAACCCAAAAATATCAAATTGTCTCATACTTGAAGTGTTAATTTTCCGAGAGGAATGTTCAGAGACATCTTGTAGATAGCGAAATTTTAATGCCTTAAGTTTATTTCTTATCACCTGAACTTTGGGAAAATATGTATTGTAGATTGTTGCCAAATATTAGATACTTAGACTACAATTTCTGATTTATGTTCTGCATATCCTTTGTATTATTTGATAATAATTACTTCCCTACTGAACCATTAAGTGTGTGTTGAGCTTATTAGAACAAAGAAGTTATATATATATATATATGATTGAAAATATTTTATGTTTGAGTAGTTGAGGAGGTTGTGATATGTGTTATCTGGAACCATGGAGGGTTCGGGTTATTAGATCCGTAGGGGTTCTTGTCTAGTGACCTAAGACCATATGGTCTGGGATACATCAATCGAAAACCCGCTACATGGACCCCCTTGTGCAATATGGAGAAGCACACTAACAGTCAAGTCACTACTGTGATTTGAACCTTAACTCAGAACCAGGGAGAGTTCGGGCGAGTATACTCAAGGGGTGCTTCATCACCTATTGCCCTAAGGCCATCTGGTCTAGCAGTCATCAGTCGAAAGTCTGCTACACGAACCTCCTTGTGCAATCATGTGTGAAGGATAGAATTCGATAAAAAAATTAGTGGAAGAAATAAAAATATGAAAAGCAAACTATGCTACTAAGCTCAGTATACACTTGTGTTTTAAGTATTTGAGTTCTTATTTGATATACTAATCATTGATGCATGTAGGGCTGAATTGGGAAGAGTTTAAATATGTTTAAGTATTAGGAATCTGTGAGGCTGGGATGATTTGGAAAGTGTAAAGAAGTCCTGGTGATGAGTGCATAGATGAAGGTAGGCAAATAGTAGTTATTCTTTGAGGTGGAAACAATTATTGAAATCCATTTTCTGGGTTTTACTCTGAATATTGTTTGGGGACAAGAAAACATCCAAGCTTGGGGGAGTTTGATGCATGCTTTTTACAACATATTTTAGGGCTTGCATTAGGCATTATTCTAAGTCATTTTCACATAGCATGCATATATTTCCATCTTTATTTGTTTATATTTGTTAAAGTCCAAAATCTACTCTTGATTGGTGTTATTTTGTAGGAAATCACTTGGCGAGGGCTGAATTGGATCCGACATTAGAAAAATACATGTTCAAGAGGTAAAAATCGACTTTCAACAACCATCACGGGCCGTGATGCAACAAGAGCCGATAAAAGTTCATCATCACGGGTCGTTATGATCGTATCACGACCTTCGTTGTAAGCACCGCAATTCCATCATAGAATATCACGGGTCGTGATGCCAGATTACGGGTCATAATGGAGGATGTCATGACCACAACGATGATATCACGACGTCCGCCAAAATGCTGCAACTTCAACTTCAAATCATTACAGGCCATGATGGGAGATTATGGGCCGTTATGCTGGAAATCACGACCACGATGAGCATATCACGACCCTTGTCAAGAGCAGCAGTGTCGACCACCGGATTCATCACGGGTCGTAACATCTAATGACGAGTTGTGAAGATATAGATTACAGAGCATCATGTATCACGGCATCGACCGAAGCGGCTTGAGTTAGAAAGTTCAAGATTATGGGCCTTGTGGAATATCATGGGCCGTGAGAGAAGCAAAAGTCTAATTGCAAATGTAACTGCCGCCCGAGTTACGGGCCGTGACCAAACATCACGGGCCGTGACGACTTGATAGATGAAGCAGACCCGTGTACTTACGGGTCGTGATCACATGTCACGAGCCATGACGAAGGTACAAATTTTTTATTTATTGTGAATTCGATACGATTCGACAGCCAGAAAGATTCCTATTTGTTCTTGAGGCTCTAGGATATGTTTGGTGATTTTGATGTGTTTTAAGTGGAGTTCTATCATCAGCATCTTTCGAGAAGTAGATTTGATCGAAGGGTCCCGTACATTGTGATTTAACCTTTGGAAAACCCTAGAGTATAAAAGAACTTTGTCTACAACATTTGATGGGAGACTAGGATTCGTCAACCAATGCAATCACGCCAGAGAGAAAAGGTTATTCTGAAGGTTGCTGAGAGAAGTCGAAGCAAACATTCGTTAAGTAGTTGTTGAGCATCTTCCCAACATCCTAAAGAGTATACCTTCGCTCCAATATATGTTGAGATGAACTTTACTATGTTGTAATCTTTGTATATCTCTGGATAAATTTGAGTTGTAAATAATGCGTAATTAGGATTAGAACTTGTGTGTTCTTTCACAGATTTTTTATTATAATTTTAGTTTGTTTTTCATTAACTTGTTTGCCTGGAATTTCTGAGAATATGAGTTTGATCATTACTGTGCAGTGTGATCTTTCATTTTTGCAATCCATGTCATGTTGTTATGATCTGTTAATGATGTAATAGTATGCAGTCTGTTAGGTTAATCCATTAAGGGTAATTTAATAGTCTAGGAAATTACTTGCATGCATCCTTTGTGTATAATCTGGAAAGTAGATCCGTTAAGGAGTATTTGATGGATTATCTCATATGGATAATTAACATGTCCGTTAAGGAATGTCATATTTATAGGTAGTCCTAATCCGTCTTAAGAGTTAAATTGTGATAATAAAGTGTATATAATAAATTCTTTGAGAAGTACTAGTTTTAGTTCTTATCTATTTTTCATCTAGGCCCTAGTCATCACACATTCATCATTGTAATTATCATTTGTATAAATTTAGTTTATGAGAAATCACCCATTGAACAACCTTATGTCCATCTCCTATTAACCTCTAAAATTAGATAGTTACTTTAGTTACTCGTGGGATCAGTAACCTTTACTCTAAACCCTTTATTACTTGAACGACTAGTGCACTTCCTAGCATTGATTTGCCTGTGTTCACATTTTTCGCATCAAGTAATATGCCATTACGGCTTGTAATCATCGAGTTGAAGTTGCGTCCCTCTCGGTGCAGGTCGTGATGCGATCTTAATGACTCATATTTGACTTTCCTTCAGCAAATCTCATTCATCACAGCCCGTAATGGGTTGTCACGACCCGTGATGGATCTAGGTGTTGATTTCTTCTACGAGCGTGTCCTTTTGCGATATTTAGATAATTTTGATCCTTTCTTCGCCTCTTCGAGTACTTTCCTTTAAAACGAAACCAAACAAGAGTAGATTTTGGACTTGAACAAATATAAACAAATAAAGATAGAAATGGATGCATGCTATGTGAAAAATGACTCAAAATAATGACTAATGCAAACCTTAAAAATATATTGTAAAATGCATGCATCAACCTCCCCCAAGCTTGAATGTTTTCTTTTCCTCAAACAATATTCAGAAAATGAATTTCAATATTTGCTTCCACCCTACAGAAATAACTACTACTCGCCTACCTTCATTTAAGCACTTATCACCAGAACTTCTTTCCACTTTCCAAATGATCCCAGCTCACAGATTCGTGATACTTAAACACATTTTAACTCTTTCCAATTCAGCCCTAACATGCAGCAATGATTAGCATATCAAATAAGAACTTCAATACTGAAGATACAAATGTATATTGAGCTTAATAAAATAATTTTAGTTTTCAAATTTTATTTATTTCGCTCAATTTCTTTTCAGATTCTAGCCTTCACACGGGATTTCACAAGGAGGTCCGTGTATCGGGCTTTCGACTGATGACTCCAATACCAGAAGGCCTTAGGGCAACAGGTGTTGAAGCACCCCTCGATCTTACTCGCCCGAACTCTCCCAGGTTCCGAGTTAAGGTTCAAATTACAGTAGTGAATTGATAGTTAGTGTGCTTATCCAAATTTTCATAAATATGATAGAATCCAATCTTTAAAGTCTTCGATCAAATCCCAAACTTTTTGGCTATTTAATCATATGAAAATCTTGAATAAACATATCTATGTACCTTCATCACGACCCGTGATAAGATGTCACAGCCCGTAAGTATAGATGGCTTCATGATTGCTCAAATCATTACGGCCCGTGATGATATGTCACAACCCGTAACTCGGGCTCAGGCTACATTTGCAATTGGATTTTTGCTTCTCTCACGGCCCATAAGTAGTGATCACGACCCGTAATGAATTTGGACTTTAATTGCAGCATTTCGGTGAAGGTCGTGATATGCTCATCGTGGTCGTGATGTCCTTCATAACAGCTCGTAATATCTCATTACGGCCCAAACTCTTGAGTTGAGGTTGTAGTCCTTTTGGCGTAGGTCATGATGCAATCTTTACGGTCGTTATGGACTTTGCTGCAACTAGTACTGTTTCATCACGACCCATAACATATTTTCACGACCCGTGATGGATCCTGAATATTTGAATTTCCCTTGTGAAGATGCTCATTTACAGTTTAAGATCAGTTCAAGTCCGTCCTTGGCCTTTCCATGTTATTTCCTACAAAAGAATACCAAACATGAGTAGATTTTGGACTTGAATAAACATAAACAAATAGAGATAGAAATGAATGCATGCTATGTGAAAATGACTCAAAATCATACATAATGCAAGCCTTAAAATATATTGTAAAATGCATGCATCAAACTCCCTCAAGCTTGAATGTTTACTTGTCCTCAAGCAATATTCATAGCAAAACTCAGAAAATGGATTTAAATCATTGCTTCCACCCTACAGAATAATTAGTATTCACTTGCCTTCATTTATGCACTCATCACCAGAACTTCTTTCCACTTTCCTGATCATCCCAGCCTCATAGATTTGTGATACTTAAACACATTTAAACTCTTTCCAATTCAGTCCTAACATGCACCTATCAAATAAGAACTTCAATATTGAAGACACAAGTGTATAATGAACTTAATAAAATAATTTAATTTTCAGATTTTATTTCTTTCGCTCAATTTCTTTTCAGATTCTAGCCTTTACACAGGATTGCACAAGGAGGTCCGTATATCGGGTTTTCGACTGTCGACTCCCAGACTAGAAGGCTTTAGGGCAACAGATGCTGATGCATCCCTTGAGCTTACTCGCTCGAACTCTCCCAGGTTTTGAGTTAAGGTTCAAATTACAGCAGTGAATTGATTATTAGTGTGCTTCTCCATATTGCACAAGGAGGTCCATGTGGCGAGATTTTAATCGGTGGATCCCATACCAGATGACCATAGGTCACCAGGCAAGAACCCCTATGGATTTAATAACCCGAACCTTCCAAGGTTTCGGATAACACATGTCACAACCTCCTCAACTACTTAAACATAAAATATTTTCAACCATAAATATAACTTATTTGTTGTAATAACCTCAACATACACTTAATGGTTCAGTAAAGAAGTAATTATTATCAAATAATACAAAGGACATGCATAACATAAATAAAAAATTATAGCATAATTATCTAAGATTCTATTTGGCAACAATCTATAATACATTTTTTTCCAAATTTCAAGTGATAAGAGATAAACTTAAGGCATTAAAATTTTGTTATCTACAAGATGTCTTTGAACATTACTCTCATAAAGTTACAAAGCATGAAACAATTTGATATTTTTGGGTTTTGAATTTATTTTTTCACTGATATGATGACCATGCAATACAAGATGATAACAATGCAATAAGCAAATATGTAGAACATAAAGAAAATATGCAGAACAATAAGCTAATATGCAGAACATAAGCAAATATGATGCATGAGAATGCAACTCCCCCAAGCTTAAACCGAACACTGCCCTCGGTGTTTAGGCCCAGCTGAAAGGAGGGTACAAAATGCATGAACAAAGACTCAAAATAAAAAGTACATAGAGAAGAACACGACCTAGTCACTCCTGAGGTGGTGTTGGTGGTGCACTACAACAAAAAAATTTTATAGCCACGAACTAATAACCACATTTGTATGTTTATGGCTATAGCTATACTTTATAGTCACGATTATGATGTTCGTGAGTATTAGTTCAGTTGTAATCACAAAGAATTATTTTCGTGGTAATAACTTTATAGTTATTACCACATTGATTTTTTTGTGGCATCAAATGCATCTAATGCCACAAATTCGAATTTCGTAGTTAATTATATTCATGGTATAAATAATTAACATTAATGATTTTTTATTCAACAAAAGAATTCTAAATATATGTTGACAATTATTAATTTATTCATTTTAATAAGATAAAAACAAGATTTATTTTTTAAAAAAGTCAACATTAAAATGTATATACTAAATATATAATAATAATTTTATATACGCAAAATGATTAATAAAATTCCTCAAAATATAGAATAATAACAATATCTTTTACTTTTCATAAAGAAATTATTTACCTCCTCCTCCTCTTCCATTTTTCTCTAAAAGATATAAAATTAAAATAAAAATTAAAATATTTTTACTTTTTATAAAAAGATATATTTGCGCTAAGATTAAAAATTTTAGTTAGACTTAAAATATTAATTAATTTACATATTATTATTATTATTATTATTATTATTATTATTATTATTATTATTATTATTATAATAAATACCTTTAAGCTAAGTTTCATTCTCTTCTCTTCCTCTTTCACCTATGCGCGTGATCNTATTATTATTATTATTATTATTATTATTATTATTATTATTATTATTATAATAAATACCTTTAAGCTAAGTTTCATTCTCTTCTCTTCCTCTTTCACCTATGCGCGTGATCATCCTCCGCCTCCTTGATGAGTCTCCTACATCTCTAACACGGCCGCAACCTTCTGGGGTACAGAGACGACGCGCACAGAGACACGCGCAGAGACGTCGCCGGCATAGTCTCTGCATGCCGGCGACATCTCTGTGCATAAAGACGATGCCGACGCCATCTTTGCGCACATAGACGATGCTTGTCGCCATCTTTGCGCAGAGACGGTGCTTGTCGTTGTCTCTGCAGGCCGACGAACATGGCGACGACGGCGAAGAAGCTGATCCCATGGACACACAAGGTTGTCCTCTTCTCTTCCCTCTTCTCACATAGGCTCACCGCACCATTTTTGGTCTAATACGTGTCTAAGATGGATCTGCGGTATCTTTGCTGCAGAACAAGAGGAGCTGGTCCGATCCTTCAAGGCCAAACATGTTCAACAGAGTCTTATTTGGAGGGTATAGATGGATATCTAACCTTCATGGTGATTCTTTTCCTGTTTGTTCATGGTTTTGCCTTTGATAACTCTGTTGATCGACTTCTTGTTACAACGCGTTTTCTCGACCTTCCTACTCGGCTACATCACATTTCGGATCTACTCCATCTACCAGCAAGTTTGGTTTCCATGGTTTCTGGTAATTATACTCTTCATTTGTGTTCCCTATATGAATTTTTGCACATTATGTCATTGTTGTTAATTGTGTTGCCTCAAGTGTTGCTTCACATTGACTTTGAAGCAAGATCTACTTTCATACCAGTAACTAGTAGTTTGGTTGATCCAATTGTTTAAGAATGATCCTTTCAGGGAAAAAAATTGGTTAAGAATGAGGTAGCCTCAGATATCCCAGAGCCACCGAAGAGATTTAAGGCTTATGATTCAAATTGGATGAGTCAGAGTCTAGCAGATACTGCATAGAAAAATTACAAGAAAAAGAAGAAATATTTTTAGAGGTGTAGTGAACTATCTACTTCACATATAATAGAGCTCTAATAAGAAGTTTCAAGTCTTCTTATTTCTTTTTCTGTACTCGAACTATTTGTTATTATAAACAGTTAGCTTTTGTTATTCTACATCTCTTGGATATGATATAGGTGCATCCGGTGTTTTGATTAGAACCTCTTATGACATAGGAACATGCAATTTTATAGGGAATGATTATGACCTTTATTGGCTTAGATATTGCATCTGAAATTAATTATCTATCTATTTCGATATTACTTTTACACAATATTCTTGTTCCATAGTGTTATAGTGAATTTTGCTAGAGATCTTCAATATCTAAAGATATGCTGGATTTTTGTGTGCTTACATGTGCACTGTACATGTCATGGTATTATTTCACCATTTGATATTGTTGTTTTAATCATGAGCAGCGCTACCATGCTTGTTTCATGGAAGAGATGGGTTCTTGGGCGGCAGATTCATCACTCTGCTTATTTTATGTTTCTAAAATAAATAAATATATTTTATTGATTAATTTTACAGAATGCTATGCTTGTTGTGCACACTGAAAATATTGAAATTGCTACACAATTGGAGAAGATGTTTTGGTTAGCAAAAATCAAATTTTACAATTGTTCTTGGGTCAAGGCTGATAAATATTCGTGGTTTCGGATATGATGCAGGATAAATACAGTCACCCAACAAAAACTTGAAAGTGCACAAAGAAAAGTTGAAGTATCCGAGAAGCGTGCTGAGGAACATTCAAAACAGAGGAGATTGAAAGTCGACAAGCATTAATTCAATAACAACAAGAATAAATTAATGCTCATCAAGAAGAAATGACAACTATGAAGGATCGATAAAAGAAGAAAGAAGAAAAGCTAAAAGCTTTCCTCCATATGTAGAATGTTAACTATTTATGAGTGTATTTTTTTTATGTTGACTATTCACTAGTGTTCTTTTTATGAAATATAATTTTTTAAATGTGATACTATTTTAAATTAATAGATTTTGCAATTTTGACTTGTGGCAATGCCTCTTATAAGGTATTTATCATGATGTTATTTTGTGATTCTTACTAATAAGTCTAACGGACTTGTGATAATTATTTAAGTTATTATCACATAATATTTGTGGAAATAAGAATTTTTAGTTGTCATGAATCCTAATAGTCACGAAGTTGAATATTTATTATTTACAAAAAAAATATAATTATGTGGCTAAAACATATTTGTGAATTAAAATTGCATATACTAATTGCCACGAGTAGTATTATTATCCACGAAAAAAATCATATTTGCCACAATGCTTCTTGTGATTATTGAAACATGTAATAGCCACGAAAAATAACATTTGTGACAATTGAGCAGTAGCCACGCTATTAATAGCCACGAATGATTGCCACAAAAATTGTCATGGCTATAGATTTTTAGCCACGATAATGATGCCTATAACCATGAAAAAATATGTGACAATTGATCAATTTTGTTGTAGTGGTGGTGGGTAGAACAATAGTGCTCCATAGTGTCCTTGGTCAATGTGATAGTCATGCATGCGTCGGACCATGTTCTTAGACCTTTCTTGGAGGTCCCTAATATCTCTAATGTCGCCCTGCATAGAAGTCAAAATAAAGTGCATGAACGAAAAGTCATAAGCAACAGGTACACTAGAAGGGTCAACATCCATGTAGGAGGACTGGTCATGCTGGGCAGGCTCTGGAGCTTAGCTAGGTGGAACCATTGGGTGCGGTCGTGAAGCGTCAGAAGGTAGAATAATCCAGTTATTGTAGGATCGGAATGGCTCCAAGAGGGGGGAGGGTGAATTGGTATATAGAATTTTTCTAATTTTATTTTGTTAGATGAGTTATATTAGTGAAAGCATACACAGGTAAATGTAAGCAAATAGCAGGAGAGAGAGGGAATATCAAACAGGCACAAACACAAAGGTTTGTTGACGAGATTTGGCCAAACTTCTGGTAAGCGTCCCCGCTCCCGGTCTTCTCGCTATAGAGATCTCCGAAGATCACTGAAATCCTTCTTCAAGGGCGAAGGCTCCCTTACAAACTTCTCCTTTTTTTCTCGAGGACAAGGAGACAACCTCTTACAGTTTGCTCACGAACTCTCAATCCCTTCCATTCAGGATTCTTCACTCGAATCATAGAAGGGGAACTAAGACTTTCTATTGCTCAAAGCTCTCACTGAATATTATTCCAAAGTTACTTCCCAAGACTCTTGTGATTACAATATATACTCTGCACTAACGACCTAAATCTCTCACTCAGAAAACTAACCGTTAATGCAAGTACAGTACCTTCACCTACT